>JASANH010000782.1:0-290092 GCA_030248295.1 Mesodorylaimus sp. YZB2_4 | reverse complement strand
TTCTGACAAAAATTACCAGCTTATATAAAAGAGGAATGACGTAAATGACAGTGTGCTGGCTCAAGACGGAAGATATACCCTGATCTGGAACTACATATGCACCCTACGAAAATAACCACAATCAGTGGGATTACGCTGCTGGCTTTGCGAAACAACGTCCGTTTAATAATCCCCATTTTAGAACTTTCCAGGTTCCATTGCTATAATCTAAAAAATACATTGGCCAGTGCTGTATGTATATGTCAGTCCTCGTATGGTCTTGTCAGTTCCTGGCATCGATGATCTTTATTAGACGCTCATTCTCAGAGAAGCGAGTTCGATTCCCACTCGCCTCTCGACTTTTGTATTTTCTAAATCTCATTAAGGCCTTCATACTTTTGAAATAACGAGCCCACTTTGCTGATCTACAGCCGCCGTAACGCCCTTTACAGAGCCTCCCCCCCCCCCAGGCGTAACCTTAGCAGAAGCCTGGTCTAAAGTGTCGAGCAAGTAGAAACGTGGTCATGCTGAAGTGCAGCTACAACCATGATTATGCCGTCCACCATCCGCAGAACAAATGTCAGCCTGATCTGCCACTACATGGCGGCCTGCAGTATTCTCTGGCACTACAGTATACCTACACATGAATATCAACCACCCCCTAACGCCTTTGTACTTTGTCGTCTTCTATCCAGTCGTACGAGAAAAAGGCCATCACATCGAATTATGGGCCGGCTTTAGCATATAAGCACGGAAAACCTAACCATAGGTGGTCCATCCTTCTCATTTATTTCTTTACATTAGCCTTTTCTATCAGCAAAAAATGTACTCGACTGAATAAGCCTAACGATTTTGCTTTGGTACGAAAAAAACGCGTTTCACTATTCCCCATCTTTGTTAGCTTGATTTTGCACCGAGCCTACACCCGGAGATTAAATTCACTTCAGTGCCATGGGTACGACATTTTCCAGACTGGGTGCAATCGCAGAAATGGAAGGCCTTCTTTGAAATTCAATCAAACTTGTTTGTAAGCGTGATGTTTTTATGCGACGAGGCCGCGACGGATACGAGTACAAGTGAAAATCACCGTGGGGGATGGCGTGATCAATGTCTCGTGCCAGTGCAAGAGCCGCATAATTAATCCTTTTTTTAATAAAAAGCACGCTTTTTTATTCAAGGTTGTCTGTCACGCTTCACTTTTGAGCTTTTTTTATTGATGAATCCTTCACTCTTTCTTGATGTCTGGCCTGCTGCCTACGGGAGGGGCACTATGGATTTTTCCGTGCGTACAGCGACAGTGCAATCACCTTGTTCGGTATGAATAGCAAACCTTTTGTTCATAGTGATCTGTACTTTTAAAAAGTGCTCACGTTTCACGTACGAAATATATTCCAAAGAAAGCGTATATAGTACATGGTACAAGCGAAAAATATGACGTGATCTGGTCACATCTGACTACACACAATTTGAAAATGATCAACATGAAAAGCTTAAAAAATACTTTGATCATTCTCTATATCACTGGATTTCAACAAACTGGCGGCTGCTTTATCCAAAATCCAATGCATTCTTGTGCCACAATTCACTGGATCGATCATTGATGCTGGTACGTTCATATTTTGGCCTTTATTTTCATTGTTACTTTCAAAAATTTTCTAAAAAAAACTACTGTAGATGTTTATTTGAGTTTCTGGCTGTGTGATGAAAACTGAGAAAACTACGAGAAAAAGTAGGTCCTCCTGCACCTACGTTATTTCAAAATCTTTAAAAAATTCGAAATTCTTGGTCAAAAAATGCTTGTTTTTATAGTTTGTTTAGAAATTTTTTTCGGGACACGCGCACCGACGCTAGAAGTTGCTTGTTCGCATTTCATTGCGTCAAAGGAAGATGAGAATATGAATTCAAATTTGAACACAACTTGGAGGGAAATGATTTGTTGACTTTACCTTGACGACGCCAGCTTTCGATGATCCAGTGGCGATAAAAACAATATTTCGAGCACGATTTATGACGGGCAATGTCAATGTGATACGCTCGCCTTGTATTTTTGACGAATCAGTGACAGGTGACACCCAACATCGATTTTCCTAAAACGTTGTTATTTCACGTTTCAGCGCGAAAATGACAAAAAGTCGACCAGACTGGAATCATTTCGAGTGCACCGGTGCAGGGGCCTGTCTCGTACATTTCTGTCCGACTAACTGGAGAGGCGAGAATAACAGGCTGGCCTGGGCAGGTGCGACTCAGGTTTAGAACTTATGTACTCGTACTATAATTGTATACTTTGGGTCGAAGTGTACTTTAATAAGTGGCGACTGGGAAAGGATCGATGTTTTAAAGGGGAAAAGAGGCCGGAGCTTACCAACAAGGCGTCATGTCCGGGAAACAGCGAGCACGTACGGCCATCTTCGCCCACGCCCAGCAGAACTATGTCCATTTCCGGCCATTGACTACTTCCACCAATCAAATGACGAAATTTTATTTCGTAATCTTTTGCACACTCGTCAGCTGAAAATTTTTGATTTTGAAATATTTAAAATTTTGAGTCATGCTCAGCAAAACTTGAGAGCATGCCGAAATTTTAACTTCCGCAAACAGTGGAACTAAAAGAAAAGGAAAACTCACTTTTTAAATAAGGATTGATGGACAGAAACTGATCTTTCGAAACGGTTGGCAGTAATCGGGGTAAAACGCATTTGGCATATTGTCCGTATATGGAGTCGGGGTGATCAAACGGGACACGAAATTCGTCACAAAATATGAATCGTACCCGTTCTAAATAATCTTCATTCAATGACGGCAAAACTTCCATCATCGTACGAACGATATTTCCACCTGAAACAAATCAATATTTCCTCCCTTTTCAAACTTTCAAAAATTTGCGCCAGAATTTCGCCATTTGGTTCAATCGATATCCTGGCTAATGTTCCCACTGAACTTTACGGCAAAAAACGTCCATGTCCTTGTCCAGGTCAACACTCAGCCTAAGTTTGGGTCGGCCTTGCCCCAGGACACTGGAGCACAGCTTCCGTTGCAGGTGTACCGCCTAATTCGGCACTTTACACTGGCTTACCCGATAAGCCGACAATAATTTGTTGTTTGCTCCTTCGGCACGCTTGCATGGCTCGTTCCAAAATGTTGTAGACATGTTGTACGAGTTCGGCCTCGTTCGAAACCACATGCAGGTCGCACGTTGGGACACACAGGCCAGGCATGGTCGTGCTGTACGGTACCAAGGATCAGTGAGAGTGTGAGGGTTTGCACCGACCAACTTATTTGCTTACTCGTTGGGCAGAGAATTAATTGAAGACGGTTGCGCCTTTCGTCCCAACTAGTCTTGCCAGTCAAACAACTATTGCACTCGCAGCCACTGCTCGCTAGCTCGTCGACAGCCGCTAGTGCCAAAGCGCGATCCCAGCCGAGCCCCAACGACGACGAGAATGCACCGAGAGAAAACGGAAACGGGGTGCGCGGCGAGTGCGAGTGCAGCCAGCCGTGGGCGCAGCACCGATGAAGTGCATTCCCAGTGCATCGCTGGTTGGCATGGAGAATAGCACACATTTGTGGCACAACACGAGAACGTATTGACGAGCCCCCCCTCGAGGACAAAACGAAGGGCGTTACGGAATACTTCGTGGAGTGGAGTCAGATCTTGAGAAAACGCAATGAGAGCATTCTGATCGAGTGTTTGGCACGACGGACAGACGCCGTAAAAAATGTGCAGTCCTGTTTTGTTGGGGTACGCGGTTAGTCACGTGACTTAATCAAATTATCAAAGTTTTTTCTTGGCAGGAGGCAGATCTGCAAGACTGTGCATGACCGTCCGGGTCGGTTTGTCACCTCAAATCAGTCAGTTATAGCACCCTGTCAAATCTATTAAAGGTCCTAGCTGAAACTATATTTTACTCATTGCTTCATGAATGTGGCGTGATGTCATGCCGCTAAAATCGCGTGCATCGAAGATCTACGTGAGAATGTGGTTCTTCAATGCGAACGCTAATTTTTAGAAACTGGCTTCCATAATTTTATGAAGCTAATCAATCATGTTATGTGCTGCAACAACTAGTCCCGATTTAGAATGAGTGAAAAACATCGCCGATCCTTTCTGGCCAAAGTAACTTGCATGCAACTCTCTCTTGGTTTGGATGACAAAATGTCAGTTGAAATAGAAAAAGATGTCTCAGATGTTTGTGCGCATAAATTATTTCCCTACCCTCACTCAATTCGCTTTGCAATGCCTGGGTTTCGAGTCAATAAATTTAGACAAGGTGTCAAAAATCACTGAAAAGTACCGATTAGCTTCTAACTCTGAGAAACGGAGTATCTGGGGCAATACTCTTTCAAAAACCAATCATTGATTGGCATTAAAATTATTCGATTTTCCTGATGTGCGTTGGCTGACAATGAAAACGGGGTTTGGCCAGAGACAATGTATTACAATGCCAGTCTCGGAAAGCTGACGACTGTCGCCTAGCGAGGTATGTCGATGGTGCGGATGGTTTGCATTCATGTGGAAGGTTGCTATGATGCAGAGGCGGAGGCAGACGCCGGGAATCCATTTAGCACTTTCACCTGGCGACCCTGGCCCTGGTTGCTTGAAAGGACTTATAAGTATATTATGGAGACTTAGGCCTGTAATAGCCAACAATAATTTCCAGGTTAAAGATGAGCGCTTTCCAGAAACCAGGCTCACCATCACCGGCTGGCCGACCAAAGTTCGATTAAGCCTGTTTTGTAGCCAAACCGGGACCTGAAACTGGACCAGGAAGGCGGCTATTTTCATGGAGCGGAGACCAAGATAAAACATTTTAGACCTTAGTTAGGCTACATAGATCAGTCGTGTGATCTCAGACGTTTCAGTGCAGTAAAGACCTAAAGACACATCATATCACGAGTGAAAAAGTGAACAAGAAAACTTGGCATTTCGATCCTCCCAAGGCGGAGATTTGGTTTTTTGGTTAGCCAATGCCTTTATTTTGAGTTTTTACCCCGGCATTCAGAGACCTACTGCGAGCTATTCTCACTGTTCGGCAGTCTTGAATGATGTCAGCCACGCAAATAAAGTGCAGGTTGGTCCTGATTCGAGTCCAAAAAGCGGGATCTGTTCTTGATCAGTACGACCCGATCATGTTTCACGACAAACTGGAGGGTGAAGGGGAGCATTGCACACGAACCAAATCGTAACTGCGCGGCGCGCCTGGCGTTAGAAGCAGAGGCCGAACCCACTAGATGAGGGGTGATATCTCAGTTTACAGTTACAGGGGCGGGGCAAATGATCAATCAGATACTATGTACTGGATTAGTAATCCGAAAGGTACGGGTTCGACTCCCACTCAAAGCTAAACTTTTTTGTGTAAGTTCAATATACAGTATCCGCTAGTATCCACCAAACAGTACTGTATACAGTCGACCTCGGATAATTGCAACGAGTCCCCATTCCCCCTTATTTTAAGCTGTTTCACGTGTATTTCGACCCTGGAATTGCACCCAGAAATTCGTCCAAAAATTTTTACCTTCGCCCGCTTTGGCACGAGGCTAGAGGGCCGTAGCTGGTGCAAAGGTAGGCATAATAAGAGAGGGCCATGGCATGTGGGGCTTACCAGTCAAGAATCAAACAAAACTCTGGCATCGTGAGGCGCTACTGTAGAATAGAGTATTTGTGTAAAAAATTTGTGTAAAATAGAGCTTGAGACAGATAAGGAAGGACAGTGTGGAGTTCATGAATAGATTAACTGTCTTTTCATTAACTACATCATAGTACATACATTCAAATTTTGAATTACCGCGCTTTATAGTCAAAAGGATTTCCTTTTTGCATTGATCCTCAGGCTCATCAGACTTTATGACAATTTTACTGCATTTTGTGCGCGAAGGAAGGCTTTTCTTTTTTATTTTTGTCGGGGGTTAAGAAATTTTTTTTTTGTTTGCTGATAAAATCTTTTAACAGAGAACTTGTTTCGGAACAGTGTATTTGAATTCTCGGTCCGATTTTCTCGTTTCAGGTCTTTGGCTCCTGCAAAAAAATATTCGAAAGGATCACAGCAGGGAGCGAGCAGTTCAGTTCACTTTTAAATTTTTTTCGTCAAGAAATTGAAAATTTGAAGTTCAAGACATTCGCTTAGAGAATTCATTTCAAAAGTGGATTAGCCAGTTGAAAACCTCTAAGAATAAAAATTTTACGCTGTTGAAAAAACTTGGAATCAAAAATTGAAAAGGACGGAAGGTGGAAGGACATTTTTGGAACAGTCTGATATTTTACTTGACTAAAAACGTTTTTCTTGGTTTCTTACCCGTCAAATGTCTGCACCTCGTCGGGATAGTTCACAAAGTAAGTTCCGTCTTATTTGTACTTGTCCCGTTGCATCACTTTTGCTTGTGTTTCTCCGATCCCGATTTCGAACTAAACTCTTGCTGCAGCTGATTTTTTTGAAAGAAATCTGCGGTGCATAAACTAAGCAGTCATAGACCCTCTGCGTGTATGTTTAAATTGGTGTGTTTTATTTGATTTCTTTGCTTTTCCAACATTTTTCAGGCCCTGATCCGACATCTGGCCACGGCATGGGCGGATCGGCAAAAAATGGTGATATGATACCGAATGGGCCCGCATTACAGGCCGGTGATTACGATCAATGGCGTTCGCACAGTGTAAGCCACTTTTTTGATCTCTTTGATTCGATCTTCGAGCAGTTCAGCTCCTACCATGAATTCAATTTCGTGAGTACGGCGTTTCAACTGCTAAAATCATATCCTAGAGCAGTTTCCATCGATCGGCTTCGTGTCAGGCTTTTCTGATTGATGCCTTAATTGGAAAGTGCTTTACATTCCTGTCGTGATACCTTGTATGTGCGATGCACCGGCGGGAGGTTTGCCTTCGTGTATCCTCATAACGTTAGGCTATGTTTTAGATCTATTCTCACAACGGGAGTTTTGGACCATTGACTACAACGCAACCAGCGCCGATTCAGGGCGATTATATGACGAACTATTACACTGCTTCACCGTACGCGATGCCTGAACATCACGGTGGTTGGACTACGGCACCGCCAACTGGTTATTATCATCCGCAAGGACTTAGTCCACCAGTCAGTAGTCAGTATATTGAACCCATGACATTATTCGGTGGTGGGCCAGGGCCTGGCAGTAATTCGTTTTTTTACAATTATTTTCCAACGCAACCGACGAATGGAGGCGATTATAACGCATGGGCTGGGCCTTCGATTATTCCAGCTCCGCGTAGTACAATGACAACTGGCGGTGCTACGTCAAAACATTCGGAATTTTATTATCCCATAACAGATAGTGGATACACGCATTATATCGGTACTGATATCGTGGGCGGCAATAGGAATGGCGATATTCGAATGAACATTGGCCACGCTCAGCAATCCGCCAATTTACAATTCGGCTATCTTGAGCAAGGCGTCAATCGTATGTCCATTTATGAAGATACTATTACGCCAGTCGCAGTGACTAGAAATGGCCAAGGCGTTAGTAGTGTTGGTGCCGCAGTTGGATCGAATATGGGCATTCAGAATAATGTAATTAGTGGAACACAAATGGGTCAGCAGAACGTTACATCGATTAGTGAATCGAAAAAGAAATCATGGGCGACTATTGCTGGCCAACCTGCCAAACCAAATTCCGGCGGTATTATTAGCGGTCCGTTAATTGGAGTTGGTAAAGGTAAGGGTCGTGTCCCGATCGGGGGATTGCCTGGTTCGGTATCATCCATCGATACGACCAGTGGTAATGGCGGGGAATCAGCGAATGGTCTTTGGACATCGGCATCCTCGCCACAGTCCGATGCACCTGCTGTCAAACAAGACGCGGAACAAACCACAACCGGGACATCCCAGCGTTCATATGGTGGAGCTTTAGTTAGAAATGTATCGAAAAGTGGTGTTTGGACTTCGTCATCGGCAACGAATGTGCCATCAGGTAAGTCAGGAAAGGCGAACTCGAATTTGGACAGTGTTGGCCAAGTATCGCCCTCTCAACAACCCATCGTTGATGCCAGTGCCAATATCGAATGTGAAAATGGAGAATTTAATGGTAATGGTGCCACGGAGAAAAGTAGCAATTCGAACGATACAAAACTAATAGATAATTCATCGTCAAATGTGAAGAAAATTGATTCCACAACTCAAAAATTGCAGCAAAATTATTTCTTGGCGTTGGAAAATGATTATAATCCAAAAGAATTTTCTTTGGCGATGAAAGGAGCTCGATATTTTGTGATAAAATCATATTCGGAAGACGATATTCATCGATCGATAAAATATGGTATTTGGTGTTCGACCGAGCATGGCAATAAACGTTTGGATAGCGCTTATAGAGAACGCGAAGGTAAAGGACCCATTTTTTTATTGTACTCGGTCAATGGCAGTGGCCATTTTTGTGGCGTGGCTACAATGACATCGCCGTTGGACTACAGTAAGAACAGCGGGGTATGGGCGCAAGATAAATGGAAGGGTCAATTTACTGTGAAATGGATTTATGTGAAAGACGTGCCGAACGCTCAATTACGCCATATTCGATTGGAAAATAATGAAAACAAACCAGTGACCAATTCGAGGGACACGCAAGAAGTACCGCCCGAAAAAGGGAGGCAAGTTTTGAAAATTATTCATCAATATCGACATACGACGAGTTTATTCGATGATTTTGGACACTATGAAAAACGACAAGAAGAAGAGGATCAGCGCAAGGTAGGCGTGTGTTGAAGGTTGGATTTTGGGACGTGGTGAATTGGTGCATAGGCAGCAATGGTGGTTGCTAAGAGAGAAGGGTGTGGGATTAGTGTAAGTGCTCTTTGGGTTGGGTCTTTCGCGTGCTTGTCAATGCTCAGGATCGGCTAGTAGCCCAGGAAACAAGCAGATATGCCAGGGCCGGGTAGGTTTCTAAATAATTTGTTCTGGAAAGGTAATGACCAAAGAAGAGGCACAGAAGAATAGTTAAAAACCAGGAATAGTTGTTCTGTTTTAAGAGAAGTTCTAAAGGTTCTGAATAAATTTATTACGTGTAAGAAGCAACGAGCTTTATCTGGTTGAAGAAGAAAACAGGATCAAAAGTTTGAATTTCAAAATCCTTCGCAAATCTACATTGCGTTGCAGCGTAGGTTCATTGAGTGCAGGTCACAAGAAATCAGATTGTCTCTTACGAGCCGGAGCGGTTTGGCTAAGAAATATTGAAGCGGGAAAGTTTCTTGAAATATTTTTGTTTGTGAGCATTGAAAGATTAAAAATCTGAAGGAGCAAAAGAGAATAGTCATGTGGAAAATATTGTTTACATTAAACAGGGTTCATTGAAAGCTGAGCCTGGAATAGTCAAGGAGTCGGGGAAATTTCTGAAAAACCTGAAAAACTAAAAACTTTCGAGGCAAAATTGTGGAAAACTGATCGTGAGAGATTGCATTTTGAGGTTTCAAATTTTGAAGTACCCGCCTTTTCTGAGTCGCTAAATATTCTGGAGAAGAAATAAATTTGATTAGATCGATTATATTTTGCAAAATATTTCGGGCAAGGATGGATGATCAGGCGTAAATTAGTAACTCAGTTGAAATTGGTTTAGTAGTGCTGCGACAGTGTGAAAATAATCGGGGGTAAACTAATTTTGTCTGGAAAATCATTTTCGGCGCCTTGTATGAGACCGTAAAAGCGCTAAAAAATTAATCAAACTCTGGAATATTTTGCTGTTCTGTTGCAATAAGCAGTCGGAATGTGCTGATCGACCAGCTCGTGCGGGATTTTTAAATCGTAGCGTTTTGCATAGCAGTAGCGTCTTTTGCACTTAGATGGAAGCATGTGCACATTTTCAGGGGATGCAGCTCGGTTTTTAGTGTCAGTGGCTGACACATCGTAAGTCAGGGTTTTGAAACAAGCTCCTTTAATGTCTAATAAGGATGAAAATCTTGCTCGAAAAGTTTGCGTAGGTGAATGCTGTAGATTGATAATTAGAGTCAGTGCTCGGACTGCCATTCTTTACAAGTCAGTCCACAGAAGCAATAGACAGGAAGTGCAGTTTGATGTGTGGCGCCATTTTTTAAGCCCACCCACCATTACCTTTTTTGTGAGGCGGCTTGCGATTAAGAATGGCCGCTTAGTGTGGATATGTAGGTTTATATTGTGTGTACAGACACACCCCTGGTTAGTTTTATGCAGCTACGGCACTGGATATTGTTCAAGGGGTGCCATAGCAACCAAATGGCATGTCATATTTATGGGCTATCTCATTTTGGTACCAGATACTGCCATGCTCCCACTTAGCATATTGTGGTCCAACCAATAGGATCTTATGCATATTGCCTTTAGATCCGCATACATAGGTTGCAAATGTAACACTTTGCTATTTTTTCAGGGTCGGCGTGCAAACGCTGAAGAGTAACATCAAAATAAGCGTGTGATGGGTGAGAATGGCAGATTTAGTGGACTTTGGTCATCTGGAGCAGCGATGGTACGGTGGAATAGTCGAGGACGATTTATTCAGTTGTGGCTGTTCGAATTTAGAAAAATTTATGAACGTTTTTGTGTCTCGAAAAAAATTAAATAGATTCGTTTGATGAAACAAATTTGGAATTTTTTGTATGGTCATATTGGAATAGGATAGATGACATGGGCTGCCATTTTTTGTGGATATGGTTGCTGGGTGAGCTAGATTGGGAAAGCACGCACAATATTCGCCATATGATTGGTTAATGTACAGGGGATTGAGGAAGTCAATAGTTATGAAATACGGTTATTTTTTGTTGTAGTGTCGTGGTTTTTCCTTTGATTGGTTTTTGTGAAAGATGGGACTTCTGATAATGCTCTTTTTTGAAGCTTTGATATTTTAGCTGATTGGTTTATGTTTTTGCGAGCCTTGCTTCAATTGGTTAGGCATTGCACTTTTTGTCTGCAACTATTTTTTAGCGGGCTATGGTCTGCGAAAGTGAGTGCTCACAGAGGAAGGATAAATTGAAAAATGTGTATTCGAAAGAAAAATACAAAGTAGACGTCTGATTGTGTTGAGTGTGGTTGGGAAGAGAGTGCGCCTGGTCACCTGTCATTGCGTTGCCCAGTGGACGATCTGATGGTTGACCAGGCAACTGTCTACCGGCCATCTATAAAGGTCGACCGCAGCCTGGGGGGGGGGGGAGGGGGTTAGCAAAAAGTGGTCAGGTGCGGTCGGGGGAGGGGGAGGGGTAGCGGCCAGTGGTCGACCGCAGCAAATTTGCTAGGGCGCACAATGGAATCACTACTGTGCAGGTGGGGGAGCGATCGATACGCCCAGATTTGGAGTTCGTCTACAGCAGGCGACAGTATTGTCGATCAGGCAGCCTGCTCGAGATCGAAACCGCGCAATGTGTGTGTCATGCGAGGTCAAAACATAATCGTACACGCCAAAATTAGAAGCGTGGCAAGCGTTTGTTGCGACACTATGTAGCTTTTAGTAAATGAACATGCTATACGGTAATCTGGGGCTTTTTTGTGAAGCGTTTTGCGTTGACTTTGACAGTATCAAGTATCAGTATCTCAATTTTTTGAGAAAAGGAAATTTTCACCAAGGGTCCCCTTTGCAATCAAGAATTTTGACTTTTTTACGTGAGTGCTGGAAGTCTAAAATTTTGGCTACCCCAATAAAATCCGTGTGCTAAATTTAAATATGAAACTTATTTCAGTATTCCGACATCGATTATAGACTTCACTTCGTCCAAGCATAGGTCATCCGAAATAGCCCCATCCTTGGGTAACTTTGGACTCTGGCAGTTTCCAAACATAAGGCCCCCCCAGGGGCAGTCTAAGGGATTTTCTGCATAGTGTTTTGATTCTCTGACTTCATGACATGGTACTAACCCATTCGATTACAGGTTATATGGATTATTTTGTAAGATAACCGACAGCGCCTCTTGTGCACTGGGAAGAAAACGATCGAGATAGCCCCAGAAGACGACGCAGTATGGCATCTGACAAATGCTACTGAAAAAGTGCTCAGATGATCCGTCTCTCCAATGAAGAATGCATTGCAGTCGAGGCAGTTGTGTCCGCAAATGAGATCAAAGCCATCGAAGAACGATGGGGAACGCTTGATCTAACGCTGGTGCTAGGGGCCAAGGTGTGGTGTGAGAAAAATCCTCAGCGAAAGCGATGGTGATAAGCAGGTAGAAGAGGGCGTCGAGTGCGCTGATCCCGCTGGTAGAAGTAAAGAGGGTAAAAAGTAGGAAGTGGCCACTGTAGCCAAATTGTTCGATGCTATGGAAGTGGGCTGTGATAAATAACACATCTGCACAAATGCTGCGCTAAGCTCCCCTGAAGACCCAGAAACGCATCGAAAAGTTTAAACTTTCGAATCGCGCAGACGTTTTCAAAATTTGAATATCCCTTCAGCAGCTGCTTATGACATTTTCATGGATGAAAAATCCCTTACACCGGCCACAAGCCTATGCGCGTTTTATTGTGAGAAGTTACCTGCTTTATTCTATCAATATTTTTTTCCGTTTCTGACTTTTTGATTCACTTCTTTTCATAAACGTTGCCAAGTTTTGCTGCTTTTCTGCATAAAAACCTTTCCTTTGAAGTGCAACCGTGCGCACAGGCCTTGCAATGAGGGGCTTTTCGTTTATGTCAAACTGTCATAAGTAGCTTCCAGCGGGAAATTCAAATTTTGAGTGGTATTGGGCCTGTGAAATGGTCTACTGAGAAAAGTCTAATAAACCTTGTTTTTATTAGTGTTTCGTCGCATTTTTAACAGGATCTACGAGATAACCATCGTAAAAAATCTCTTTAGCCATTTTCCTGCGTAAAAACTACCCAAAACGTAAGAGATGTTCTCTTGGACAATCGACGAGGACCTGTCAAGTAAAATTTAAAATTCGACCTGTGACAATGCAGCTGATTCACATTTCGCTGCTGATTTCTTTGAGTTAACTTCTAATTCAAACTTTTAAATTTTAGATTTTGCGGGAAATCTACAAATTCTTCAAGTCTTCAAATTTTGCAAAGTTTTACTCTATACTCTCAATCTGAGTGTTTGATACTGCCTCTCTTTTGCACGCCAGTATTTCCATCGCAAGTCGATCGTGGTTCAGATAGCGTTTCGAAACGCCTACTCGACGATTACCAGTGCCAGTCTCCTTCAGTCGAACACTCACACTCGTAGTCGCTAATATTCCTAAAATTTAAAACCTGTGTGGCTTATCAAGTTTGAGGCGTTGTCTCCTTCTTTTATGTTTTATGCTTTGAAATAAAACGAAGATTAATGAGTCGACCATCCGAAAAACCGAGCTGGTTATGCCATGCCACGCGCATGTCGAGGCGTGTCATGTTCGATAGGAAAAGGAATGTGATAAATTTCAAGTAATCGCACGGCAGCGCGCAATAGGAAATCACTGCGGGGTGTGCAAAGGCCGTTCTCGCGTCCACAGCTCCGATATGTACCCAATTCCGAATGCGAGCTGGTGATGTCAAAGTCGAGAGTCATGGATTAGAGGATATTTGATGTTCGAAATGCGAAAGCAGATTTACTGGTCAGAATTTGAGTTTTATTATGTGATGGAAATCATTTTGGCTTTTGGCTTCATAAAAAATTGATCAATATCGATTGATCAATTTTTGATTATTGATTGATAGAATTTATTGATTGAGAAATGGATTGATCTATGATGCAACTTCTGCAGCGGGGTAACTTTGGAAGAACCTTTTTTTGGATTTTCCACCCCACTTTTGACAATTGTAGGATTTATTAAATTTTGCATTCTATATGACTTTGTTTTCTACTTTTTTGTATCATCGTCAAAAACATATGGAGCTCTAATTCTTTGCTGCTCACATTTGTCTAACTTACGTTGTTTTTTCAAATCACTGAAACTTTGCAAAAAATTTTTTTGAAACCTTAAATTTAGTTGTTTCCGAAATTTGCCGAACGACTGTTCTACCTTGCATATTTTTTGTGATTTTTGTCCGCATTTTGTTACTATTCGCACTGAATTTCAAAAATCTTTAGTTAACTAGAAAAATTTAATGGAAAATTATGAAGAAATTTTGTGCCACCAAGATGTCGGAAGCGAATTTAAAATTTTAAAACCTGCTGGTTATGAAAAAGTTTTACTCAAAGTTGCATTTGAAATGATTGATTGTCTTTTAATTATCACCCCTAATGGCTCACGACAGACTGTTGCCAGGGACAACGGTACAGTTTTCGCAGTGTTCTCATTCTAAAAAGCTTCCGTAGCTTGAAAACGAAATGTGCAGAAAAACTGTACACGGACGGGAGTTGAGTTGAGAATGGCGGCTTGAAGAATTTTTGCTCCAACATTTTGTTTTAATTTTCCTTGTAGCCCTGCAATTCTCGAATTTTGATTCGCACTTGTAATTTTTAGATTTTTTTGTGGAAAATCGAGCGCGAGGTGCAATTAGTGACAATCTGTTGAATTTTAAGAAGTCCAGCATTTTTTAGATTTAGTAAAAAATTTTACTACCATTTTTCTCTCAATATATGGAAGAAACCGTTTGCATAAATTTTGTCCAGGTTCGTCCAAACTTGTTTATCGCCTGATTGATGACTTGCAAAGAAAACTACGGAATCTTCCCAAGTCTAAAACTGATCTTAATCTCCCGAAGTGTAGGCCTTGTTCAATCAAAACCACGTGAAAGTCGTGGTTCCGGGTTTAAAAAAGCGCGAAATTCAAATTCGCCTCAGAAAGTAAAGTGTCAAGGATTTTGTGCTGGTATGACTCGACTGTAAGAATTGGATTGATAGATTATATTCATTTTGTCTTTGCTTCACGTGCATCCCATCAAAAAGTTCATCATTCTTTCAAAGTGTAGGACTAATCGGCAGTTGGCACTTTTTCAAAACACTCCTTTTCTTTTTCAAATTCTACGTGGACTATAAATTTTCCTGTCACATTTCGGCTCGTAATGAGTCTCTTTTTGTTCGAAGCCTTTACTGAAACTATTTAGTCTTTTAAAAATTCAAATTCGTCATGGCAACCGTGCCCGTATGTTGGCAACGCGTCTCAGAATTCCATAGCAATATCTATCGACTGAACTGGCCCCTCGGGAATCCGTAAACGCCGCTTTTCATGTGCCTTTTTAAATAAACCTTGAAAAGGGCACCTTCGAGTTACTTTTTCGTGTCCAAGAAACCTGCCAAAGAAAAGTGCGCCTAGAAGTAATTTGAGTCGATTCGCGCAGTGAAGGGGCGACTTGGACTGTGACCAAGGATGACACCTGCGCCTGCACCTCAATAGCAGGAGGTACCTGCATTTTTTCATCAAAAAACCAAGAAGCTAGAATTTCAGCTATCAGTCTTTAAAGTAATTTTTCTGTTAGCCGTGCAGTTCTCTGCTGCGTACGAAATGAAAATGATTGAAAGCAGTCAAAAGTTGGAAGGATATCGTGATCGACATGTGAGCGTCGCTGGCCTAGGTTGACCTTGGCTGACACCTGGAAGTCGGGTACATTGAGAGTGCACGGCTAACAGGAGAACAGCCCGGAGCTAGTCGGCACGTGGTGCGCGCATGGCTTGTTCGCTAGCTAGACCTAATCGAGTGTTTACCAGCGACTAGTGATTAATAATCTTTGACATAGTCTTATCTTGCATCTTAGCTGGGCTGGGCGGCGTGGTTTTTATCTTACCCGTACCAGGAATGCATTCGACGAGCGAGAATGCCTTTGGGCGGCAGTATCAAGTTGAGAACGGTAATGACGAAAGGGGGAATGTGGCTGTCATCAATTCGGCGCCACCAACGAGTGCTGCTGGAGACGGTGCGAAAGGAGGCGGTGGTACTTTCGGTAGCGTCTCTGACGCTCCTGCGCCTTCTTCATTCGCTTCGCCAATCTCGCACTCGACGCCCTATCATTTCTCATCGTCAAGTGGCGTAGCGAGTGGTGCGGATTTCGATCATTTGAGCACGAACTCGCCAAACAGGCATTCGAGCGGTGTCGAGCAAAGACGCAATCGAGTCGGTACGGGCGTCGGCGCAATTGCAGGATCGAAAGAGAAGGCGACAGTGAATGGTCAAGTAGACATTGGCAATAATAATAATTTGAATAAAAATATGGCCGATCATGTTCGTTATTTGCGTGAACGTGGGCCGGGTTCATCGTGGGCGCAAGCATTATATGTGAGAAAATTTGGAATTTTGATGATCCTCCTGGAAATTTTATTCATTGTTTTATTTGCTGTATTCGTTCGATATGGAGAACAAGCTGATCCGATAAGATCAAAGGTGTACGATCAATTGCAATCAGCTTTGCACGCCCATCCCGATGATCTGAGGATCACCACCTCCACGGTTCCATCGCATGCCCACAATGAAACCACAGCGCCCATGGAGAGCTATTATCCCAGTAAGTGTACTTTGCCTCAGTGCTCAGTGTACGCTCATAACATGCGACTGATTGTCACCGAGCTAACTGCACATGTCTGAGCCTCTGACCTTGTTCAAATTCAAAATTGGCGGGAGAATTTGCATGTTCTTCAGACATGCAAATTTTGCCACCTGTCAGCATGTGAGCCTTGACTCTGAGTCCTCTGCGCAGCCTGTACCCAAACTCGTAGTCTGTGGTCACACATAATCATCATATTTTACCACATTACACAAAAAGATTTACGCGAGCGGGAGTCGAACACTCGCTGATAAGTGCGCACATAGAGTGGAGCAAACGCCTAGCCCAGATCTGCATTTCAATGTAGCTAGGTGTGCGTCATATTGTCGCAATACAGAAGCGATGCTCAGGCACTAATTAATGGCGGCATTTTCAAAAATTCAAAATGCAAAATGCAAAACATAGAAAGTTTGGATCTTGCACAAAGTTTTCCATGTATTTTTCGTTCTATGAAATTTTGCATTTCATTTTCATGAAATTTTAAAATGTCACACTAACACTGACAAGTCATAATTTTAGTGTTCCAAGATATCCACGTCATGATGTTCATTGGTTTCGGGTTTTTGATGACATTCCTAAAACGATATGGCTTCTCTGCTGTTGGCATTAACTTCGTCCTGGCCGCATTCGTCATCCAATGGGGCATGCTGGTTGAAGGATTTTTCGATATTCATGAAGGGTATATTCAAATCGGGGTGCCACAGTAAGTGCATATACACTACTGGCCAAAATTAGGTTCCACCCTGTGCGCATACTGATGTATTCAACTTCTTATGTACAGTAGTAGTGTATTCTTCTTGTATATGTACCACCTACCATGCCTTTTATGGTTATGATGGCTTTTAGACTGATCACGAGCGATTTCGGTGCAGCAGCTGTGCTCATATCAATGGGAGCATTGCTGGGGAAATTGAGCCCAGAACAGTACATCATAATGGGATTGTTCGAAGTGGTGTTTTACTCAATCAACGAGTTCATTCTGTTTGGATTATGGTCGGTAAGTTGTCTTGGAAAAAGGCGCTTTATTGTTTGCAAATGTCAAAGCGTGCACTAATGTACTAATGTTGGGGGGGAAGACCTTCAGAACCGCATGCCAGGCATACCGCACAGTACAGTATCTTTACACTGCATCTGTTCTGTGCATTCTTGCATCGCCTTATTTTGCACTACTGCACAGGTAACGGACGCTGGCGACTCGATGACAGTGCACGCATTCGGAGCGTACTTCGGGTTGACAGTGGCCAGAGTAATGTACCGCAAAGGTCAAGTCGGTCATTCTCGCGAAGGTTCCTCGTATAGTTCGGACATCTTCGCTATGATTGGTAAGTGACTCTAAGGACTCACTTTGATTGGTATGTACAGATTTTATCCGGGTAGAGGGCCGATGAAGCGATCGAGATAAGACGCATAGAGTGTCATTTCTCGCTCGCTCACAGCTCGACTGCCAATGTGGCCAGTTGGCGCGGATCTGGGTGGCAGAGACGATGCCACGTGCAGTCGTAAATCTTTCAAAGAAAACTGGCTTCCCCAGTTTGGCATTGATGCATTCGTTGTCGAACCACGTGCTGGCGCATTTGCTTGGAATACCTAAGCGAATAGAGAGTGTAAAGATGGATGGAGAAGCGGCTGGGAAAAAAACAGCGAATGACTGACTTTAGACAGGGTTCGGCGTCAGGCGCGAAAGGGCACAGCCGAAGCATTCAGGGGGCGAGGTAGAAAGAAATGAGACAAGTCTGAAACGAAGTGTATTGCGCCCAGACCGCATTGCAATTTAGGAAAGATATTCTGAACAATGGATGCTACAGTTCTAAATATGCGCAAATTTCGAATTTCGCGCATCGTAAAAAGAGCCAAGTTTCAATCAACTTTTCGTCACTCCTATGACATTGCGCGCGAATTACAAAGTTCAAAATTCGATTTAGTCAAGAAGCACGCAGTAAATTTACACAAACTGTTCCCTGAAAAATGCTGACTACAGGATTATGAAAGACCAAAGTTTAGATTTTGTACCCCTATATGCACTGTCACAAAACTGGACCCAGTGAAAAATGTTGATTGCTTTTATCAGCAACCTTTAATTTCTTGCAGGTACGATTTTCTTATGGGTATTCTGGCCGAGTTTCAATGGCGGCTTATTGCAAGGGGATCAGCGTCATCGAGCCGTTTTAAACACTTACATTTCCTTGGCAGCCTGCTGCCTGGTCTCGTACGCCATATCATCACTGGTGAATCATGAAAACAAATTCGATATGGTGAGTTGTCTCGTAGACTTTTCTTTGTTTTGATAAATTCAGACAGCGACAAAAGTTTTGATCTTTTTCAGGTGCACATTCAAAATTCGACCTTGGCGGGTGGTGTCGCGATTGGTACCAGTGCTAATTTGATGATTCAACCATTCGGAGCCTTGATAGTGGGCTCGATTGCGGGTGTAATATCAGTTATTGGGTACAAATTTATAACAGTAAGGCATGGGTCATTCGGCGATAGGATGGTTGAGAATCACTCCTTTTTAGCCATTCATGGCTCGTAAGCTAGGCATACACGACACGTGCGGCGTGCACAACCTGCACGGCATACCGGGTGTACTGGCCGCCATTGTTGGCGCTATTGTCAGCGCCTTCGCATCGCACGAAGTCTATGGTCATAAGTAAGTTCGTGGGAAGATGGCACTGATTCTGGTCTCAATTTCACGCCCACCCGATTTCAGCCTCTACGAAGTGTTCCCACTCATGAAAGATGGTCGTACAGCCTTGGCTCAAACTGGCTACCAGTTCGCTGGTTTGGGCGCCACTCTGGGCATCGCTATCGGGGGCGGGTTGATCACTGGTCTCGTATTGAGATTGCCCATCTGGATCCAATTGGACGAGCCGTCTTACTATGATGACGAAGATTTCTGGGAGCTGCCCAGCGAGACGCCAGATTTGGAACACGGACAACTCTACTTGGCCAAGGTATCCACCTCTGCACTGTGGCTAGGTCCTGCATGGTACTATCTGATAACACATAATTCGAAACACGTTTCCCGCCAAAACTTCTCATGACACTGCCGCTTGCATTGTCACATCTGTGGGAAGTGCGGCAGCGCAGTGCCGGAGTCTCCTCAATATATGACCTTTAGCGGGAAACTAGTTTGAAATTCAAATCACTTATGCTGTAGCGCTTAATGAAATCTGTAGCGCCAGCTGCCTAAAATTTCTTTACCGTCTTCTCAAAACAGTTTTCGGTAATCTCATAAAACTTCATCGATGTGTCGAACAGATAATGATAATTTGTATTATATGACAAATTCGGTTTTCAGAGAGACACCAATGGCGAGATGGAACTGGAGAAAGTTCACCCGGGTCACCAACACCATTATGCCTGAATACATCAAATCTGAATAGTGATACGAAAGGGTCAGGTATATTTTTGCATAATTATGATCAATTATCATTTTCATTTTATAAATGTCGTCAGGTTAGTCTTACTTTGTGATTGTTATCAATAGTTCAGATTATAATCATTCTCCCAGAATAGAAGACTTTAGCTAAAAATATGTTGGGTTCTGAATATACTCGTAAATTTTACAGAAGTTATGCTTGATTTCCTATGATTTTATTTCGCTTGCGATTATCAGTGACAATTAAAGAAAATATCAACAGAAAGAGCAGTGTTATACGGCATGGTATACCACCCCAATAATGATTCCTCTATCAATATGAGGTGCATTTTTGAAATGACATACAATTTTAAGATGCAATTTCTTTTATCTTCTCTGTCCATGTCTGAGCACAAATTTAGAAATATACACAAAAACTTGAGCCTTGATTTGGATTCGAGCCCCTGCAACTATAATTTTAGTCCAGCTTGCAAACTGCATCATTATGACCAAGAGGTGCGGGTTCAAATCCCTCTCAGTCTCACATTTTTTAATTTCTCGTTTTATTTCAAATCAATGTCAATTATGTGTTCCTTAGCGGATGAGTGCGCTGGACAGTGCTTGGCTATGGATGGAGTATGACACGACATGACATGCAAGAGTACTTTGCAATAAATTGCTACAATCGTCCGCTGGGGTATTCACAACGAGCAGCACCAGCCTGAGGCACTGTACTGCAGACAGTGGACCCCATCAGTCCACCCCAGTGCCTGACTGTGTGGAACTATCTTTAATCGAGTTGGTTAGTTGATGGTAAACGGATGCTGGGCTCCCAGGGGAATTCTCTTGTAAGAATGGCATCCACTTGCTAGCCTTACGAGGTGACTTACAGCAGTTCCCCTGCAAGACTAGCATCGCATGTTACAAGGGAGCCGCCAAGTCGAATTTGACATAACCAGCGACTGTTATTTGTTCTAGGCGACAGAAAGCACTCTGCGAAAATTGGAATCGTCTGGCTGACTGGTCAGCAGTGATCAGCGCTTACGGTCCTGCGGGCTTTAACAAATTCTTTGGTTTGTTTGTTTTTTTTTTTTTTTTTAGGAGAACTTAATTTGCTTGGGTGGGGTGGGGGGGGGTATTCTTCCAGGCTTCTTAGGTGTTTTGTGGAAAAGACCCGAAGCCTGAGTGTTAGGAACGCAAATCCAAAAAAATGGAGTCTTGTGGGACCTTCCAAGCCCCATGTAGGATTCACAACCCCTCCGGACTTTTGGCGCTGACCAGTTAACGTCGGGTCCAACATTTCGCAGACAGCTCCTATTTAAAAAAAAATTTATTGGCTGGGTCCCATGCCTCCCCAATATTCCCATAGTAATTCCAACTGTTTTGCCAAGCTGTCAGCAGTCACGATGTGATAAGCGAGCCCGTGAGGTGACCAGCTCTCATGGCAGCTTCCCTCAGTGTGTCTCCACTGCTGTACTGTAGGAGCACCTCCACGCGAGGGCATCCTGGACTGGACACTGACTCCCTCGGACAATGGCAGGTGGGCTGTGAACCCTGTCGGTGTTCGACAGGGTTCACAGCCCCCTCGTTTGGCTTCCATCTCTCCACTCGGAGCACCTCTTGGGTACCGGCTGACTCACCAACAGCCTGGCGTGCGAGGCCAGCGAGGGTTTATGGTTCGCAAACCGACCTTGATCACCGGGGATTGAACCCGGGACGAGTCCAGCCTCGCTCCCATGCAATACGGGGAGACGAATGCCACCACGCACTGTAACGGTTTAAATATGGTAGGGTAGCGCCATCATACTGTGACCGCAAGTGATGATATCATTGATGCGCAGGTGCCATATCTGAAGCGATACTTCACTACCTCGTGCATGGGGATCCGCTCTGATGAGCCCAGCCTAAGATGGGGTTGACCGCACTGGTGCGGCAGGATATGCGCCGCCCTTCTTTGTCTCCAACTGGCTAGGTCAGGGTGTGGCCTGTTGGTGTGTCAGTGTATGTGTGATTGCTCGCGTGTGGTCGTTAGTAAAGCACTTGCGGATACTGGCTTCTTGGTTTGGGTCGGGCCCAAGCCCTTACAGCACCACCGCAGCCGCGCAGCCGCGTAGAGAGCTTCTCGCACTTAGGAAAAAGTTACAGCCATTGGTTATGTCTCACAGCCCGAATCCCGAATTTTTCTGCGACCGCTCTCTAGTGCATTGTATTCGGATTCGGGTTGTGAGACAAGTAGAGATCGGATGATGGGTGGTGATTTTTTGATTATCGGATCGGATCATCCAATCGTAAGCTCTAGGCGGATCGTGCTTGCAATAACCGTTGGCAAATAACTAACTTGCACTTTTTCTCCCACCACTCTCTAGTGTGTGAATATGAATGAGGTGAGTTCAACATTCTGCATTGATGCTTCCTCTTTTTGCTCATATTTAGAGTTACAAGTCGTCTTCTCATTATTATTAATTTGAGACCAGAGAAAACATGGATGACTCAGATTTTGCAAATATTTCAGAGTCGGATGGCAGCAATATTTGTGGGTGAGCGTAGTGGAAATGTTAAAATTTGTTAAATTTGATGTTATGGTTGCAGTCCCCATAAGCAGACACCGGATCAGGTCGGGTTCAACCCGACCCGACCCGAAAGTCCCTGACCCGAAATTTCGGGTCGGGTTGACCCGAATTCGGTAAGAGTAGTTGAAGTTCCTCGCGATAAAAACCATTCACCAATGCTCAGAAGGTGGTGGCGTTGGTGTAAAGGTGACTGTGAGAAAATATGAGGTGGAGACATCTCACGCACGCGAATCTTCATCTTTTGTTATTCCCTAGTCATCCTGGGTAAATGCAATAACGTTCCTTCATATTTCCCACAATACTGGTCAAATAATTTTTTAAAAACATCAGATCTAAAAGCGACTAGGGTCTGTCCACTGGAGACAAGATTTAACCAGTCCGAATGATAGGCGTGAACAATAGAGACAACTCTGTCATAACTTTCGGAGTCTGAGACAGCTTATCCTTGGTTGAACAAAGAAATAGGTACCTAAATATTTCTGAACCCCCGGCTAGAGTTGCATCTAGTCTTCACAAAAGATGCCGCTTACAAAGTCATATTGTGCTGGACACTAGCTCCTGTCAGAACCTCCACTACTGATGGAGGGATGTGAGGGTAACTATCACTTTTGAACACAGCAAACTGTTCTGCAATGGTAACATGGATGGTGGTCAAGGGGACTATTATTGGTACATATTTGGTGTTTGGGTACAGACTATACTGCTCTTCCAGCCAGGTATACCCAGGAAGTTATGTCATATTCAGGAATCAAATGTGATTGTAGATACCCCTACGACCTGCTAAAAGTTATCAATTCCTTCTTATGTCAGAGTATGGCTAGTCCCACTCATTCATCAGAGTTGAAAAGAATGTTTATGAGAACTCTCACAGATGGGCCCTTCCCTTTGCAGAAATTACTCAGAAAGATTGGTCATTCTCGCAGCTTACAATTTGTGTGACATTCTCGGAAGTTACGCAGAATGAGAATGTGGAATGAAAGACTTTGTGCATGCATTCATGAAGCATATACTGCAAATCCTGGAGTCGAACAACTACGAAAAGGTTTCTGTAGCTGCTTATAGTAGTAACTTGCAAAATTTCTGTATTTTGACCCGTTTTAGCCGATCTTTCAAAATAGTGACCCGACCCGACCCGAAATTTTGCTGACCCGACCCGACCCGACCCGAAAGTATCCGACCCGATCCGGGGTCTACCCATAAGCAGCATCCCAGGTTGAAAAACACCTGATAATGCTTATTAAAAATCTCATGAGAAACCATTCAATTAGCTACAAGAAAAAAAAATAGATTTCTTATACGGCTCGTAAGACTGGTAAGAATATTCATGAGACTTATGAGAAGGTTATAAGAAATTCACAGGTCATGTAAAATACATTGATTATGCGACCGAATGTACAGAAACTCGATTCCGTACGACCTGACTATTTCATCCATTTTCTCTCGGTTTCCAATCGCGCTCCATAGCTCCTGATCGATTTGAATGACGCTGCTGAATTCTTTCTTCTCAGCTTTGCCACGAATCTCGAGGTTGAACGTGGTCCTGATATCATTGGTCCATAATTGCTCACCTTGACACATGAAATGGTCCACTCAATTATATTATAAGATTTAGCTTTTTGAAATAAAGTTCTAAAATAAAAAAATATGTCATGAAGTAAATTTGATTCTTAATTGCAATAGTTTAAAATTTTTGATCAAAATTAAGCCTGCTTGGCTGAGTGGCCAGTCCCTTCCCGATCCTCAGGGAGTGTAGTATCCACGTACCTAATTCTGTTAGTTCTGCGCCACTGATGGTTTTATCGCACCCACGTTTGACGAGTGCAGCCTTTCTTTCTGCGCTGAAAGACTTTTTCGTTGGTTTCTAAAAGCAAGGCATGTTCCAAGTATGGGCAAGGGGGGAGGGGGGTAGGGGGTCCCCATGTTGAGCTGGCCTGGACACTGAACCCTTCCTCTCCACTCCAAGCTCGGCCCACTACGCGAGATTCCTAGAAAGTAGCGTTCGACTGGGGTCGGGGGTGATTAATGGATTTGAATTTTTAAGCCCAATTGATTTAGTGCATGTGCAGAATACTTTTAAAAGATGTCATTGATCTCCTCAGAAATAACGACAAAATTTTAAACGGCCAATCGTGCATTTCTTATTAGATAGATACCAAATGAAAAGAACCTAAGTTATAAACTACATACAGTATATACTGTATGTTTCTCCATGCACCGAATTATCTTTACTTCTGGTCATTAATGAGCAACGCTTGCACAGATAAGTCAAGCTTTATTGATGGGATCTTACTTCATCTTGTAAAGTACAGTAATCCATGATGAGCAATGTGGCGGAGCCTTGAGATGGGCGCTGCTTGTGCCATGGTCCCATGATAATGAGTGCGTACAGTGTGTTTATCATTGCCTTTCGAAAAAAGTTGATAAACTTTTTATTGTTCAAAAAAATTACAGGATTTCACACGTTCCGATCCAAAACTTATCGTATATGATCCGATCTGGGCGAGTTATGCCAAGTTCCGCCCGGCGGTTGGCGAGGTAACCTTGTGACTTTTGTGATCAAACTATTGCCAAAGCATTTTTCCTTGTTGTTTGTCCGCTGAAATTATAAGTAAAATTGATTATGAGGCTATATTTTTGTAGCCATCATGGATATTCTCCCCGGCATAATTATTTTTAGCCTGGCTTATTTAGTACTTTTTATCTACGTTATCTCACTTGCCATAAGCGGCGAAGGCGGGAAATTCAAAACTGATAACTGCGTTTTCCTAATCCTACAGTATTTATGCTGTTTCCAATACGAAGGCATAAAATAAGAGTATATGATTATCATCAAGGCCTTTCATATGTATTTTATCAGTTACGTCTTTTATATTCCTTCAAGGCGAGCACATGTCTGGTCGCAAGTGAAATCAATGTTCGTCTCGTAGAGACAGCAGTCCTACATTCGACCCCCATCTGTCCCTTCTTGTCCCTCATTTTTCTCCTTCATCGTCTTATTTTCCTCATCAGCATTTATTTTTTCCTCGCCTCGAAGCTTTTTGCAGATACTCATCAAAAATCCCTGCACAGTCGTATGTTCAGCGGACGAATCGATAGGGGCGTCATGGCGATGTCGTTAGGCCACAGCAGCTGGCTTCTAGCAGTGGGCGCAAGGCTGACGAGAAACTTTGCCAGCATGGTTCTTGGTGGGGCCTTTGGGCCTTAGTTACGTCCATACGTGTCCCATATCCTAATGCTATAGGCAGCGCGTTTGGGGCGGAAACGGGTCTGTGACGCAAAACGGGCTGGGCGCAGCGTATGTGCTAGGCCAGTAGTTTTTCGCTAGCACGGCCTACACTACTACTTTCGCTCTTGAAACAGGCTAGTCGGAGCGAGCGTAGTGGTTGCGCAAAGGCATCCACTATCTTCTTTCTCTCCAACTGCTCTCGCCGCCGCTTGAGCAAAGAGCTCGCTCGTTGCTGGCTGGCAAAGGCTGTGACTGGCTTTGGTGCGTTCGAATAGGCAGCCTTCATCTTTGCTAGTACTTTTTGTCGACTGCTTGCCTGACTGGTACCAAAGCAGGCAGCCAGTCGGCCAGTGTCTCCTGGCTGCCATTGCAACGTGTCTCTTTTCTTTGCCGGCTGGCATTTAGTAGTTGTGGAAAAAGATGTAGAAGAGGTTGTGAAAACGTGCAACCCTCCGAGCATGGGCTGCTCTCTTGTATAGATATGTACATATTAGCATCGTCATTACGACCACCCATCCCTCATTTCAAATATTTATGTCAAACATTGCTTTTCAATCATCACAACTCGAAACTTTTCAATTTTTGGCTAATCAGACTTTCCTTGCTTTGGTCAACCAATTTCGAGCACTGGGCAGTCAGAGTTTACATGCCACGACATTTCTGCCATTTGATTGACTGGACATCAAAATATAATAAAGTAAGTACCATAAATTGATTCAAATTCGAATTCCCGCCATTCAGCCTGATAAGCAAGCAGGTACAATAGTGAGCAAAATTCTTTGAGGGTTTGCCTTAAAGATGGTTGGTTGGTGAGGCAGTTTACACTTGCTGGTCACATTTCAGTAATCAATAAAATGTGACCAGAAGGAGCTGACAAATCCCAGGATTCCTTGCACTTATTTTCTATAAATCTAAAATCTATGCGTTTGATTAAAATTGGAATATATATTAGAAAACACGATGACCTGAAACTTTGACGATTCTGACAGAAAAGAAAAAATGAAATCTGTTTTCAGCCTAACATTTTTCATCATCTTTCCACATCGGCAACCTTTTATCCTTAATATGGATGCATATAAAATCGAATCTAAGTAAGTGCATATTGGTTGATGTGGGGGAGGAGGGTATGAGACAGGTAAAAAGTGCACTCACGCCGGGCTGGCTGGCTAGAAAAGTATACTTGGCGTGGGTGGATTAAGTTTGAAGGTGAGTTAGAAAACGAGAGCTCGAGTGAATGTCTTGTTTGAACTGGCAGTATTGGAATAATAGAGGCAGCTAGGAAAGGGACTGGTAAAGCGGAAGAGGAACTAGTCCACCCTCAGCACTTTCACAAAAGCCCATACTCGTCACAAGAACCAGTCTCATACATTTCTACTCATCTTATTCTACACGGCCTTGAAGATGCGATGACGATCTTCCAACTGGTCTTTGCACATAAAAGGTTTTTAAATGCTGTAGTCAGACAAAAAATTTGTGCTGGCGAGGCGTCCGATAAGAATCGTGCCCGCATGTTATAGGATACAAAATAATTTTTGAGCAGGGCCTTATCACTCCAACCTTGCAGACTCTAGGACGCCTTGGGTTTCGGCTGGAGATGTATGTCTTAGATTGGCTGGTAACTCCGCTAGTAGATCATTTGCGAAGATCAGATAGTTTTTTGACTCGATATTTCTAGGTCTGATCGTGAATCATAGACGAAGAATAAATGCTACAACCCTTACTTTGGGTCAATATTTTAAAAAAGTTTGAAAAATGCACAAGAAAAAGCTGCACATATTCCTCTGACAACGCCAATTTCCAGTTGCAATGCGCTGAAAATTGTCGTTTTCAAAAAATTTTTCGAAATTTTCGTACGATTTCAGCATGAACGCATGCATGCTGCCACTGCTGCTACTGTCTATTGCACATAGGACATGGGCTTTTCTTGAATTTCGGCTTCGCGGGCTCCAGCAGACATGTAGCGGTGCGGAATGGATCGCAATTGACTGGGGTATGGCGTGTGTGCACCCCGTATAACGTCATCCGAGGCCAGTGTCCGAAATGGAACAAAAAACAAATTAAATTTTTTACGAAAAATGAAATTGAAGCGAATTAAATTTATTTGTCATTATAATCGCGGTGTATTTCGCGCCGCTACATGTCTGCTAGACCCCGCTAAGGCAAAATTCAAGAAAAGTCTGTACCCTATACCTGCAGCAATAAGCCGCACACCTCACTTGGTCTCTTACTGCAACGCAACCCTGAGCAGACCTCCTTGTCTGCAACACGCGGGAACATCTCATAAAATGTGATTTCAAGTATCAAAACATTATCTGTTTTGCTTTATTTTAAAACCTCTCTCACTTTTTCAAATGTCAATTTCTTGCTCTGCATATCTGCTCAAACAAAGACCTCAATGTAGGTGCGTCCAGCTAACTAACAAGTCGCTCTGCAATGCATGCACTCATTTCACCTGGGGTTGCGCAAAGTCTAGATTTGCCGCGTCTCGCAGACAAATGGGTCCGCACAGGGCTGCATTGCAATAGGTGGCGCCTGCACGCAGTGTGCGCTTTTTAAATTCCAGTGCGTGCAGCTGTGCCGAGGAAGCCCAGTCCTGGAGTAGCTGCATTTTTCGACCCATGCCATTTGCCAGCCTAAAATTACGCAACTGCAGAAAGTGCAGAATGGTTGAGTCATTGAGTATTCTATCCAAAGTCAACACGCGCAACGTCAACTCCTGTTCCAACGCTTGAGTAGTAATTTTTGCGTTTGTGTGCGCAAGTGCATTTTCCAAAATCAAATATTCTCTCAGCTGCCAATAAGTTGCGGTTCTAGAAATCGGTTTTAAATCATTTGCATAGTAAATGAAAGCTATGAAAAGTTTGCACTAGGAAAACTTAATCGACCGATTGTTGATGAAAGTGCAGCTGTCTCATGAGCTGTGCTGTGTTGTAGACTTGCACGCGGGACTTGCAAACACGGCCTGGACCACGCCCAGCCCAGCCCAGCCCCCTATGCTATAGTTTAAGCATTGACTTAAAAATCTCTTTTATTCATGATAAAAAATTATTCTTTTTTTTCAGATCGCACAAAATTATGGAAACTCTCACTCGTCCGCATTTACTCCTTCGAAATCACATTTTGCTAAAATTTCATTCTACTGGGTCTTAATTTTTTCGCGAAATGTACAAAATACAAGACACTGCTTTTTCTAGCGTGAAATTTTTGCATTCGTGCACGCGTCCCTTTTCTATCACTCAAATTATTTATGGCTTTCCGTGACACATTTATAAAAAAAATAAAAACAAAGAAAATTTTGATTTTTAAATCAAAAACTAATATATTTTTTTACAAGTTCTACGACGCGGGTATGGCGCCGGATCGCCCTGCGTCCGCTCCCGGCGTTAGTTATACATGGAATATACGCGAGCACCAACTTTATACACGTGTCGTGCGGTTTAGTAAGCTTTTGTATATCATATAGTTTGGATTAGATTAGTCGTGAATTTTTCGAATATTATGTGGTATGCTGTATTTTGCGCGTTATATTGCGTCCTACGCGTTTTTTGTCATGTGATATAATCGCACTTTATTTGCATAAAACACTTCGTGATCATTTTTATTAGTCAAAAATCACTTGAAAATGAACCAGAGGAGCAGATATATTTTTTATTGCTTAAAATCCTGTTATGTGTTGAAATTTCTAGTTTTATATCTCGACGAGAATGGATATATTTCAAGAGTTTATTATAGATTTTTTGGGAAATTAACATTATGCGTCTACAACTATATTTTATTTTTATATAATCCATCCATTCTCGGGGAAGAAGTCTTGGTTTTATTTTCATATTTTGACTATAACATGCGAACTGCTGCGTCTTTACAGTATTCCTATTCCTGCCCTGAGCGTAGGAGCCGAAAAATATCGTACTTTGTATACTTCGAAGATGAAGTGTGATAAGAACTAAGAATAGGGTTATGAGAAAGTTTAAAACCGTTTAATTGTGACATGTTGAATTTTTTGATAAAAATTTATGCGTAGGATTTTTCGGAGGTTTTTTAGACATATTCGAACGATTATTAGATTTTCCATCAGATTTTACAGTAGGTAATTTTTAGAAATTACTGGTCAGTAGTACATTAAATTTTGCCTTAAAATTTATGCTTATCGTTTTAGAATTTGGGCTTTATTGAAAAAATTGTAGTACAAGAGTAAATTTTTTGTCTCGTTACTTTTTACTACTGTAGAATCTTTTACATCCATCTTCAGTCCGCAGACAATTGTCATAATTTGTACAACGGAAAGAAAAATTTCTGGGCAAAAATTCGATTTTTTGCACGCTCTCCAGCACTTTTTTCGCTTGATCAGCAGGTACACAAAAAAGGCGGCTGATTCAAAATCTGAAACCTCAGAACGCAGTCTCAGGTTTCCGTTTGTCCCAAAATTTTCATGTTCCCACGTTTTCAAAATGCGTGAAAGGCGTTATCACGGTGAATACAAAATTTTCCGCTAGCTTTATGTTTCGTAGGAGTCACAGCTGCACAGAAACCAACAACCAGAAAAAGATACCACCGCAAGAATCCTTTAAATGTTACCTTTCATACCAGTACCACAAATAAACAATAGAAAATCCACCTATCACCAACAACATAACAGCACAGCAATATTCTCCCAGCTGCACATTAACACTGCCTCTTCTCACATCATCGACAATCCTTCGATCGCTTCACTCAAATGTTTCACTTCGCCTTCCAACTGCTGCTTCTGAAAGAAAAATATCTCAAAAAACTTCTAATCAAATCAAGAAATTCTTACCCACCTTTTCATCATTCGCCTTTCGAACATCTTCGGGCACTTTGGTCTCGTAATCAGGAATCGACATTGCGTTCACCACTTTCTCAATTTGCTGCTTAATTTTCTCTTTCTTATCATCCAATTTCTTTAATTCTTTCTCCTTATCGATAATATCCTAAATTACAAGTTCAATCATTTTCATGTTTTCCGCCCATAGCAGTGTTTACGACAGAAACATCGACCAAATACACTGTTCAGGTGCCGCCTTGGTGGGAATCTGACAGATATTACAAACCAAGATGACAAAATCTGCTTCTTAGAATAAATGGACTGGGGTGGTAATATAGCATACGGATATTTTCCCGCTCATTTTTAAATTTGAATTTCTATAGGAAAACAACATACATATTTCTTTTTTCCTCTTGTCACTGAAAGTACTGGATAGTTCACGAGTTTTTTCTAAATCCATCACTTTACGATTAGATATAGAAGACTAAAATATTCGTCAACATTCCTTCAAGTCTTCAAAGACGAGGTGCACTCTAGAATCGATGTCGGAATAGTGAAAACAAGAATGATATTCAGATTTAGCACCCACGCTTTAGCAGAGATGGCCAAAATTTTTTGCCACTATCTCTATCATTAACGAAGTCGAAATTTTCCTTTCCCCTTGCAATCAAAAAATTTCGTTTTTGCATGGTGCTGAAGGTCCAGAATTTCAGCTCCCCCCCCCATCAAAACGTGAGTGCTGAACCTGAAATATCATACTCTGTTTTCAATATTCCGACATCAAATCTACAATGCACTTTGTCTTTCAACGCCCCTCCTGCGATGTGCTCTTGAAAGAGCAGACTTTTTCTTACGGTCGACCAGTCAGCAGAGCCTAGGCAATTTCCTCGACCAAAACAAGCCCTAAACCGTGTACCTGCACCGTTCTAGTAACACCCACCCCGCCTCCCGACTCCCTCACCAACCTACTTTCAAAGCCAAATGCACTTGACACTTATCCGAAACCGTGTGAATAGCGCAACCAGCAGGTGGCGCCGCATCGATGAGAATAAAATGGACATTATTCGACGAGGACAACGTTCGAATCACTTCCGAAAAAGGCTGCAACATTTCCACCACGCTCCGATCAACGCACTTCACAAATACTAAAACGAATTAAAAAAGGTCAGTTGGAGAAAACCCATCATTCCCATCAAGTTTCCCTCCCGACCGAAATAAAATTCTTGCCCTTGACTCAATTTGAATTTGCCGCGCGTATCGATACTCAGGCCTGAGTATCAATGCGCGCGGCAAACTCAAATTTCACACTTCACGAGTTATGTGTTACGAAGTTACAGTTCGAGAATGTGGCTTCTATACAGCCGCGCCAAAAAGTCTAGGCAGGGGTCACGATCTCCCTAGCTCTCCCACGGGTTGTCACTAACTTTTGGCTCACCCAGAGGAAGGGGGTCAGAACCTTTTTTCAAAATTTTAACATTACGAAATCGACAATTTTTCAAACCTAGGGGATCACCCGCCCCCCTCCCCCCAAGTTTCGGGTGCCGTTTAAATCACCCACTTACAATCGGGCCTCGTCTTCGGCGTCAACTCGTAATCGGCTCGCATCGACCTGACCGTACGAATTATGGTCATCGCAAATTCGAATCTATTCTCCAATTCCACATCTCGATATGGAAACTAAAAAATCCAAAAAAGAGTTTTAAAAATTTATCCTGGCACTCTCACCCTGCTCGCAACACGAATGTGCTCCCCCTACCTCTTGGGTTTCCGGATACGACGCAACGCAAATACTAGCTGCTATTTTACTAGAATTTGCTGGTTTGGGCAAACGTTGCCACAATTCTTCGCTAATAAACGGCATGAAGGGCGAAATGAGACGCAAAGCCGCTTCTAAACAGGCGAACAACGTCTGACGACAACATTCCTTGGCCGATTCTTGATTGCCTTGCATCACTGGCTTGATACTTTCCTAAAAACGATATCAAGTGTTACCAAGCCAGCCAAGCGCTGGAGAGAGTGTGGCTGACCGAAGCCAGTGGCAAGAAAATTTCGACTAGAGCAAGGCAAGTCTTGCGACTATATTTGCGGCTGAAACATCAACTCGAAAGGTTGACGTCAGCTAGCCAGGAGAGATCGATTACTCTCCCCACCCGCCATGGCCCACCAGGCACGAGGGGGTTACATATTTCGATCCACCTCCCCTCACCAAATCCTTACCAAATATATATCGCATAATTCGTACAACCAAAAATTGTAGCAAGCCGTCGTAGCTCGGCTAAAATCGTAATTCTCAAATCCTTGATTACACGATTCGGTAGCACAGGCCAATCGGCTCAGTATCCATTTATCGCACAGATTCTCACGACCACTGAGCTAAAAGCGAACATTCTCCATTTTTACTCAAGCAAATCCTAAACAAACTGTTGTTCACCAACAAAAAATTTTGCTTTCGACTTACAATAAACTTCTCCAAAGGACGGAATTCGTCTCCTAAGGTCATCAGCGTGAATCGACTGGCGTTCCACATCTTGTTGCAAAAATGACGATATCCTTGCACACGTAGAACGTCCAAGTTAATATCGCGACCTAAAAGAAAGTGTCCATGCACCTTGGGCGAGTCTGACTGTGTCTTCCACCAAAGCTATTCGGGGTCAGGGAACAGCTCCATCACAGCAGCCCACCCCACAATGGCAGCTGATGATATCATATCAGACTCATGATGTCAGCCTCCCCGAAGCCCAGGATTTTTTTTTGGAAATATAACACTCAGAAACAGATAAAAACTACCGAGCGCAACGGGGATCGAACCCAGGCCCTTAACTGGACCAGAGTTCATACAAAAAAGCGGGAAATGGTTTTCCCTGATTTTTGCAGGTTTCACAAACAAAAATATATCGTTTTCGCACAGTCCCACGACTACTCAACTTCAAGATTAACCAACTTTCAGTATGATTACCAGGCACATAGAAAATGCGGGTAATTCGAAATCAAAATCAAGAAGCATCAAAATGCAACCTCTCGGTTTTTCTAATTTTCCTAGGTTTTCAACCAATTCTAGGACTCCTTGACTTTCCCAGGTTCCCCCGATCTTACACCTTTGTATGAGCCCCGCGGAATAAATAACGGGTTCGATTTCCCTATCTCTCCGCCCATTGACCGAGATCCTCGTCATTTGCCTTAGCTGGCCAAAGCAAATGAACCAGTTACACCAGGGCCGCAGGTCCGATTCCCGCTCAAGACATAAATCTTCCATGAGTTTCTATTTACTGAAAGCTCCTGACTAACATAGAAATTGCGCGGGTTCGATTCCCGCTAAGGACTAAAGTTTTTGAGCACTATCCCAGTTCATGAAAGCCTTTTCTCCGAGATCTACCCACATTCCCCCATTGTAAACCAGCGCTACCAAAAGCTTACCTTGGCCAGTATAAGCGCACAAAGCGAACCGCAAGGCATCCGTTCCACATTCGGGCACTCCACTTGGATAATCTTGTTTTTGCCCTTCTTTAGCCCTTTCAACTTCCGCCGGTTCCAAGTTGCTATTCTCCAATTGCTTTTGCAAATCCTAAATCAACGTCTTCAAAAGTACAAAAAGTGCTAAATAAAAACCTTAACTTACAGCTAATGAAATTCCATGAATCACATCCAACGGATCGATGACATTGCCCAACGATTTACTCATTTTCCTACCATGCGCATCTCGTACGATCGAATGCAAATAGACCTGAAACGAGTGAAAACAGGAGGCCCTTGTCTGCCCCCCCCCCCCCAGTATAGCCCACACCACAGTCCCAACACTTACTTCTCGAAAAGGCAATTTCCCAGTCAGTTTATATCCAAAGAATACCATTCGAGCTACCCAGAAGAACAAAATATCGTATCCTGTTTCCAAAAGAACACCAGGATAAAAATGTTTCAAATCTTGAGTCTAAAAAACCAGATTTTCCTCACATTTTGCAAACCTCAAAACTTGAGCGTCTTACCTCATCGGGCCATCCGAAAATAGAGAACGGAAACAGAGCCGACGAAAACCACGTGTCCAACACGTCCTCGTCTGAAAAAACATTCGGATCAAGTTAAACTTAAAAATTACTCTAATCCCTAATAACTGCCTGATCTGAAACTATATTTTACACACCACCTACAAGAGCCTTCCATCCAAGCAACTATGCATCTCATTGGATACCAAAGCCGATTTCAGCTTCACTGTGACACTTTAATCGGAAACCGGAAGCGTCACATTCCTGCTTCGGGTAAATATCAGTTTCAGATTGAGTTCCCTCAAATTCACTTTACTCATAGTTTTGAGTGTCTTTCACACCCGACTCCGCTGTGGTACTTAAAGACGATGTAAACTCTAGAATCGATGTCAGAATATTGAAAAAGGAGCATCATATTCAGATTTAGCACTCGCGTTTTAGCGGGGTGGCCGAAATCCGAGACCGTTGTCTTAATCACTGCAGAAGTCGAAATTTTTATTTCTCAGGGTCCCCCTTTGCAATTAAGAATTTCGAGTTGTTTTACAAGGGTGCTGGAGGTCCAGAATTTTGGCTACCCTCTATGAAACGCGAGAGCTGATTTTGAATATCATACTCCTTTCTGCATACTCCAACATCGATTCCAGAGTGCACTTCGCCTTTAAGTATGAGCATGAAGATTACTTACCCCATTTCAAGCTTATCGTCTCTTTCGTCGCGTTAAATTTCTTTATGGCCTTTTCCAACGCTTCCTCTATCGTATGCCCGGTCACCCAATGATCGTTGTTACACGGCTGAAAATTACAGAACTTGTGCACATCAACTAGTCTTTACATTGTTGTCTTGGAAATCCAGCGGTGCGAGTTCGATTCACACTCGAACCGCAAGATTTTTTTACATTTTTAAATTTCACTCCGAAAATAAACCAAATAAACCAACTTACGTCACCCGTGAACTTTCCTTGCACTGATACCAAATAAGCCGGAATCCTGTGTCCCCACCACAGCTGCCTGGATATACACCAATCTCGATTATTCTCCATCCAATAGTTCCACGTTTTCACATGGGAATCGGGAATTATACGCAATTGGCCATCGCGCACGACCGAAATCGCATTCAACGCCATATCGCGACAATCCACGTACCACTGGGCTTTCAACATTGGCTCGATCACATCCTTCGAACGGCTATAAGAAACGAGTTATACTCATTCGGCTACTGTGTACCTGCCAGGCGGTCCAGGCGATGTAGGTGGTGTTTCTACCATCCACCTGCTCGTATGCCCTATCCTAGTGGCACCCACTATCGTCCATGCATGGTCTTGGAAGGACACATGCTAAGATAAATGGATTTGAACCTTTGGAACACAGATCACGTGATAAATCCTCTTACTATCAGAAATTGGCAAAAACTTGACCTCAGTTCCTATTTGGCACGAAATTAAAAATGATGATGGGCACTGAGGCTGCATCAAACCGTTCCACCGATCAAACTGTTCAACCGATCAAACTGTTTAACCGATCAAACTGTTTAACCGATCAAACTGTTTAACCGATCAAACTGTTTAACCGATCAAACTGTTTAACCGATCAAACTGTTTAACCGATCAAACTGTTCAACCGATTAAACTGTTCAACCGATTAAACTGTTTAACCGATCAGACTGTTCGATCGATCAAATTGTTCAACCGATCAAACTGTTCAATCGATTGGCCGAATCGATCAATCCATTTGATCAAAAGAAATCGATCAAATTTAGTGCCATTTCGCTAATGCATCACCCAACCACACGCAGATAACAGAGTCCACTTACTTGCAAATGGGCACCACCATGGGATTATCCTTGATATCTCGATACAGGCCTCGTTCTTTCAAAGCTTGTAACACGCTTTTTCGAGCATCGAATCGTTTCATTCCCTGAAAAAGCAGGCAACTCCTCATCGTCAAAACCACATACACTCATCCAACAACTTACCGAATACTGACCGCACACATCCGTCATCAAACCATCATCGCTAATGCATTGGATAAATGGCAGATTATGCCTTTTACCAACTTCGTAATCGTTGTGATCGTGAGCAGGCGTGATCTTGACGGCCCCTTAAATCAAATTAAAAACTTACATTTTTTAAAAACTTCTTTTCATCCTAGAAGCAATTTCTGCAAACACTCAAATCGGGAAAATTTTTTAAAAAATTGATTAGATAATCAGGTGCGAAATTTCCTATTCTGCGCGCTACTGTAAAAAAAAAGAATTCGACAGAGTCCCGAGCTTTGAAAAGTATGGACAATGCGGGGTTTCCACCCAATTTCTATAAAATTAGGAATTCAGTCGATGTTGAAACTGATGCTAATCCAGTGCAGCCAGATTGACTGTAACATCAGCAGACAACATTCCATTTTAGATTCTAAAGTATCAAATGCAGAGCATCTGAATTTATTAGTGCTCTACAATAGATCTTCAATTAATACAGGGTTTATACAAGGCGCCAAAAATGATTTTCCGAGGTTTCCTGATGAAACTTGATTTTTTAACCCAGATTTTATTCACACTGTAGCATTCCAACTAAAGCCATTTTAACTGATTTACTAATTTAGAGCACGATTATACTTCTTGGTCGATTTTTTGCAGCCTCAGAAAAGGCGGGTGATTCAAAATTTGAAACTATTAAATGCAATGTCTCCGTTTTCCCTGATTTTGGTTCCGATATTCCCACTTTTGCTGTTTTAAAAGCCTTGAGTGAACCCTGATAAAGAATTCCGAGAATAAAGCGGGGGAGGGGGGGGGGGGGGGTCGAACATATTCCCCATACATCACAGTCTACAGTAGTGAATTTTATTTTTAACCTCATCTCTCACTGCGCATTTCCAATGTCCATTTAGTCTCCGAGATATAAATTTTTACCATCCACTCACCACACCAAGCATGTAAGCTACTGTATTTCCTAACCCTATTTCCACATGCACAGAATCCCCCTGCAAGGTATATCTCTACTTACAGAGGCCCCTACCCTGATCCCACCCCAAGAAACCCTACAGTACACCCTATCCCCCGGCACATTTGGAGTCCTACCAAGTGCCTAGTGCTTCATCAGGGTGGGAGGGGGGGGGGGATTCGCAGAAAGCCCAAGTTATCTTACCCGTTCCGAATGTTCTATCCACGAACGCATCGGCGACAATGGGCAATTTGCGATCGACGAATGGGTGCTGCACATACTTGCCGTGCAAGTGCTTGTAGCGCTCGTCGTCCGGATGCACAGCTATGCCCGTATCGCCCAACATGGTCTCAACACGAGTCGTCGCCACCACGACTTCCTCATCTACAAACAAGACCAAGTGTAACTGGGCGCCTAAGATGGCACTGCGGGCAAGAAAGGGTGCCACTCGGATGAAAGACTGACAGAATGTACCAAATAAACCGCCAAGTAATCAGGGCCCAGGTGAAAAACATGAGTCTCGAGTGGGAATCGAACCCTGACCCGCACCACTAGGGTCATCATCTGTCCGGTGGTCCGCCCATACTTGACAATATGCGATGCACTACACTGTACGAGTCTTGTACACTGGGCCAATAATCTCAGCGGCGCAGGTTCGATACCCACTCGGGCCTCACGCTTTTGGTTTCTTGATTCCTCATTCTCACAAATTTACGCATCTCCTAGCTGATGCCCGAAGTCGAGGGTGCCGCCCACTCTGAAGGATCCACAACGTGGCGGCCATTCGACCTTACCCGATCCGTCCACAGGATAGGCGAACGATACCAAAACACCAAACTCGACCTTGTCGGCATATCCAGGCACTTTCAACATGGTCCGACCAGTCAATTCCATTTTGTCCACCTGAAACGCCCATTCAGTCAGCCTAGTGGCCAATTGTCCCAGCATCGACCCCACTTAGACTTGTGTTGCAACTGCTCATCCTGTTTCCTCGCAAGATGCACTCGTTCATGGATGAAGGACCATCCACAAAGGACATCCGCAGTAAGGCACCAGTGGCGATGGCTGCGACTGGCGAAGAAAGAATCTTCGCTCTAGAGCTGCCAGTTTCTGAAGCAGCTTTTCGGGAATAGGAGGGCACTATCGCACCTGATTTTGCCTTTTCCTGTTGCTGTTCTCATGGCGTAGAAAATTTCACATTTTATCGGAGGCGCTTTACCTGCGATATTGCTATTCGCTTGTGGACGCCACTTTGTGGTGTGGCCAGTGGTCAGCACGAGGTGGGGCCGTGCCGCCGCCTCCCTTTCCCCCATAGCACCTTCAATCAGTATTGCCGATCGCCAGCTAGCAGTCATGACATGAGTGAGACTGCAGAGTGACCAACCCACGACAGGTTACCTCTGACGCATCCACTGGCAGTAGTGTTCAGCCGGTTAGGTACATGTCAAAAGACCGCGGACAAAAACACCGCGCGACATAAGACCGCGGTCATATGACCGCGTGTGCAAAAGACCGCGTGAAAAAAGACCGCTGATCAAAAACACCTCACGCAAAAAGACCGCATGTAAATACGACCGACCTCAATAAATATGCGACAGCGAGTCGCCACGGTGGAATGCGAGGAGCACCTTGTAGAATTATCCTAATCGGAGTAAATATTTTTTCTTTCCTTTCGGCCTTGTACATGGTCAGTCCTGTATGCGTTTTAATCATGGCTCTGGAATTTATCAAAAGTCAAAAAGGAAAAGATCTCCTGTGTCACCATGGCTATTTATTCGTGAGAGAGAAGAGCGACGCCCAGAAGACAATCTGGAAATGTACGTATTACAAGAAACCCAAGTGCACCGCTCGAATTCATGCTACTGAAATCGATATTATTCGAGTCACTGGCGATCACAACCACGCGCCAGATCCAGCTAAAATGTCTGTTAAAAAAATTGTTTCTGAAATCAAGGAGCGAGCAGCCGGCGTTCAAGAATCGACTCATCAAATCGTGGCAGCCGCAACAGTTGGCTTGAACGTAGCAGTCCAGGGTCAGCTGCCATCTGTGCCATGCTTGAAGCGTACTGTACAAAGGTCGCGTCGCCAAGCGACTGGTGCTGTACCAAATCCGATATCGCTGGAAGATTTGGTGATTCCTCCAGAATATCAACAGACGGAAGCAGGGTTGCCTTTCTTGATGCGGGATTCTGGGCCAGGTCCAAATCGAATTTTGATATTCTCGACGCAAAGAAACTTGGAATTACTGTCGCACAGTCCGCACTGGTACGCAGATGGTACATTCAAAACGTCTCCACCGCTTTTCGAGCAACTTTACACAATCCATGGGGTTCATTACAATAACGTGATTCCACCAGTTTTTGCTTTATTACCAAACAAGATGGAAGCTACTTACACGAGACTGTTGGCTGAGTTGAAACAGCTGCGACCAAACCTGGCCCCAGTATCGATTATGACTGATTATGAACAAGCGGCGACCACCTCCAGGTCGTCGACGATATCGTGATTGCGCAGAAAGAATTAAAAGGATCGTCAACGATTACGCGAATCGCGATATCTTGGACTACTTGCGTGGACTGGCTCATAATTACAACTTTTAGTTCTCGTATAGGCGCGAATTAATTTTTGACTTGCTAAATTTTAGCATTTAATGTTTTCGTGTATTTTTGATGGCCATGATACAATATACAGTAAGTATGTCAGTTTCCAATTCTTTGACTTATGTAATAAATTAGCATGGTGTAGGTAATAGTCGAGTCATGACACAGTACAGTATATTTCTCACCGCGATATTTTATACATGCGGTCTATTGTTCAGACGGTATTTTTGACATGCGGTCATTTCCGCACGCGGTCTTATGACCGCGGTCTTTTGTCGCGCGGTCTTTTGCTCGCGGTCATTTGACGTGACACGGTTCAGCCGAGGCCTCGACCTCGAGGAAAAACGGTAAAGGATCGAGGTTTGCAAGCAAGATGCAACCAATGAGCTGTTTCTCAGTTTGGACACAAGGCGCGCAAGAAGTGTGCCCGTTCCTTGAACATGAAAAATTCCGCGATTTTTCTTCTCGCGTATTATTAAATCACTGTGTAGGCCTGCTTCGTCCAGACAGCATGCCTTTTTTGTGGGTGATTTGTCCCTTGAAAATGCAGTCAGAGAAGCATGGAAATAGACTTAAACTTGTAGGACACATCACAAAATAAGTTAGGGACTGTTAGCAAAAACCTCGAACCTCGACCTTCGACTATCAACCCCGACCCCGACCTCGGGTCGGAAAAGTTGAGCCTTGACCTCGACGAAAGTGATCCTCGGCCGAACACTAACTAGCAGTACCTCCGCCGAGGGCATCATGTGCCAGCACCAGCGTTGCTTCCCGGCTGGTGTTCGAAAGCCAGTTGAGCGTCCACCAATCGACTGCACAAGCCCAGAGCCAGATGTGCAAGGCGGTTCCCTCTCTGAGCACGGGTTCCTCAACCAGAATACAGCTGCGGTCTTCTGGACAAGGTTGCTGGTTCAGCCATGCAGTACCAACGCCTATCACTGCCGCCTCGGCGGTGCAGCGGCGAAAGGCGTGTGTGACATTTTGCTTGGCGGCAGAACTGTGGCCGTCTGAGAACTTGGTGAAGTTGTCTGCGCCTTGCACGCCTGGTGGTGGGTGACTCATCCTTCATCCCTGCGGGGTCGATAAACGAGGAGAGAGACCCGAGGGTTGGGTATGGTATGGTTATCCCATGGAGTAACGACTAACACTCGCTCCTGCCTGCATTGACCCAAGTCAATGGCCAGAAAGGATCAACTAACAAGCCCCCTAGACCGCGAGAAAACAGCCAAAACTCGGCCTTCCTCTGGAATAACCAGGATGAGTCAACACACCGATAAGGCTCACATGGAGATAGAAGGTCAAAAATTAAAAAAACATTGCAGACGTCATTTATGGACGACCCCCCCCCCCCCTGGAAGATCCATACCAGGCCCCAGAGAGAGGGATATTTTGGCGGGAATTTAAAGTCCCCCATCTGACTGAGCTTAGATCGGTCGACGCTAGGAATCCCCTGATCCCCATACCTCAATATCGGAAATGGCCGAACGTAAAGTACACGACCAATTGACCAATCGATTACTTCGATAAATTAGACCTTCTTCGTGAAGACGACAAAATGCTTCCGTGACGGCCCGGCACATTTTCTGAATTAAAAAGTCGATTAAAAAATCGAAAAAAACGAAAAATGTGATCCTTACTTCGTCCATAGTGAAACAAGCCCGATCCCAATCCAAACTCGATCCTAACGCTTTCAATTGTTCATAAATATAATGTCCTTTCTCGTTTTTCCATTTCCAAACTTCTTCTAAAAACGCTTCTCGACCTAAATCGTGACGTGTTTTCTTCGATTCTCGCCATAATTTCTTTTCTACAACCACTTGTGTAGCGATACCAGCATGATCGCAGCCAGGATTCCACAGTGTTGTTCGACCATGCATGCGATGCCTAAATTTGAAAAATTCGAAAATTCGAATATTTGAAAAAAAATTCAAATCGTACCAACGAGTTATGGCATCTTCGATACTGTTAGTCAAAGCGTGGCCCAAATGCAAAGTGCCTGTGACATTCGGCGGTGGAATGACTATTACGAAATTGCCTTTGGGATTTGGAATATTGAGATCACGCTAAAATATTAAACTGATTAAAAGTTGTATATTCGCTTAAAAATCCAGATTTACTCCGTATTCGGGCTTGAAAAATCCACTTTTCTCCCACCAAGGGTACCAAGCAGCTTCGACATAACGTGGACTGTAGGCAGTCGGCATTGGACAACGAATATCTGAAATAAATTTTAGTCTATCGATAAAACAAGAACATGAAACCGCAAATCACCTTTTTTCTCTCCTTTCGGAGTATCGATGTCGTAAGTGACAATATCCTTATTCGTACTTCCAGCTACCTTCTTTTCCTTTTCTTTTGGTTTTTTCTTAAACAGAAAACTGTTTTTATTCATGAATTCATGAATGAAGACAAACTCCGGAGCTAAAAAATTGAACATGCGAAATATTATTTCTTACATCAGCTGCTGGTTGAGCGGCGGCTGCTGCTTGCTTTTGTTGAAATTTCTCTAATTTGGCTAATTTTTTCGCATCGCGAGCATCTTTTTTCTGTTTGGCTATCAATTTCTGCTCGTCCAAATTGTTAGTGTCACCATTTGCAGTGTTATTCACGAATCCATCGTGATTCGCGGCGGAATCTTTTTCAGCGACTGCACTCATAATTTGGCGTTGTTAAATCCTTCCCGTAAAAAAATGAATGCGAAGAAAAATGAAACAAATGTGCTAAAAAATTTCCCCTAGCTTACCTGATAAAAATCGAGAATACCTGGAACAGTTTGCACTCACGGTCGATGAATCGTTCTCAGGAGACACCAACTGAAGTGACAATTCAGTCTTTTATAAGTCTAGATTTCAATTTATCCGGAAATGCAATGCTGTAAAGTTTCATCATAGCGAAAATCGCAAAGTTCGCCCACGTTGACTCGCAACAAGCCGCATTTTTGAGTTTCAGATTAAAATTTTTATTGTGAGAGTTTTCGAACAGTTTCCATCCATCGTTTTCATTTTTTTCCTCGCGAGAAAATTGCATGTGCGATAAACCTGTTCTTTTTCTTTTTCACCCGCGCATTTCTAAATCAGTATCTGAAACTTTAATTTACGCTTTACCACGGCTAACAAAACAACTGTAAAAACTTAGGAGCGGCGTCTTACTGGATGTGGCAGCACATTGGACTAGAGTAGGTTATTGAAGAATTCAGAAATGTCACGGATTTATGTTGATTTGAAAGCGAGTCGGAAGCAAAAAAATTTTGGAGCTAGACGACAAAATTATAGCCTCAGTGTGTGCTTCAAACAAATATCGACCCTGGAAGTCTGCTAGGTAGACTGGGGGCTGAATGGGTGTGCAAGTTCATTGAGTTATTTCTGAGGAACGATTGTAGACGATGGGCAAATATTATGAGGAGCACACAATTTCAGCCAGTACGGAACAAACCCTTTTATTGAATCCTTCGAGCATGATCAGCAAGATTTGATTTCCGAGCAAGCATGAACATTTTTGACACCACAGCACAACACACAGGCGCATGATCTCATTTTCCTTGCACGCCCTTGCCGGCCGCTTTCGACGATCCAGCAGACTTCAGTCCCGACCGTCCCTTGGACATTTCATTCTGACCCTGCGTGGCGTTGAGCGGCGTCGTCTTCGACGTTGGCCCTTTTGTGCCAACTGTGGTTTTCGAGACCGATTTGCCAGCGCCGGTCAGGCTGACTCCCATGCCGCGCTGGACCCCTTGGCGGCTACTTTGCTCGTAAGGCAACCTACCGTAGGTCGTCTGGAAGCGAGATCCGTCGTTTGAGATCGTCGATTCGGCCCGTCCTTTCGATAGAGCTGAGTCCATGTTCGACGGCTTGCTGCCCATTGATTTCATGGTGGCAGCTTCCTGTTCCTGCTTCAATTTGCGCTTTCGATTGCGCACAGTCAAAACGATGACGAGGATGATGGCGAGCAGAACCAGAGCGGCGACGCATACGACGACTGGGACGACCCACGGGGCGAGACCCGTACTCGATTCGTTTTCCATCTCTGAGTCCTGCTTGGCTGCCTCGTTGGTCGGTTTGATTGCTTGACGCTTCGTGGATGGCTTCGAGCCAGTCGACGTGGTCGTCGTGGTCGAATTGGTAGAAGTGGAGGTAGGGGCTGACCCAACAGGGCACACATGGTCCTTCTTTTTCACGCAGTGTTGCAATCCTATCTCGTATTGCTTCGGGTGCTTGCCACGGGCGACTTCCACGGTTTGCCCCTCTTTGCCATCGCATTTCGGTTCTTCCCATTCCCACAGGTCACATGTGCCATCGCACTCGGAGATGCCACACTGACGATTGGGCCTGAAGGAGGGCTCGGCGTTGTCGCAGTTGGCATCATCAGTAGCCATTGGTTGCCACCACGCTGCACGGCAGCCAGTTTCATGAGGCTCGCTGTAGCGACAGACAGGACGGAACTCGCACTTGATCGCCTTAATGATTTCCTGGCTGATCTTCTTGGCTAGGTTATCGAATTCGTCAACATGGAACACGTGCGACGACGAGCCAGTTATCTTCTCCAGATGAGGCCTAGTCTCGTCAATCTTTTTCCCAACGAAAGCCGCGAAAATCGACGTGTCGCTCTCTCGCAGATCTTTCGCAATGCTTTCAGCCTCGTGTTTGTACTGTTCAGGCGATGTCTCTCCATCCGTGATCAATATGACCAGTTTCGCGGCACTGTCACGGGCCTTGGACAATACTTCATCCTTGGCTTCCTTGAGGGGTTTTTGCGTTTGAGTTTGGCCTTTTTGCCGACGCGCATTCAACTGCCGAATCTGCTTTTCGTCATCCGTCAGAGGCACGGCGATCGATGCATCGTCGCTGAAGATGATCACAGCCAAGCGAGATTTTTCTTTTCCCATTGTTATGCGACTCGGTAGTTCCCGCACTGTTTCGATCATTTTCTCGAAATCTTCGTCTGAGACGCTGCCTGAATCATCGAGGATGAGCACAATGTCGCACACATGGTTCAGCGTATGCTCCTTCAGATCATCGATTTGAAAGGCCATGATGGAATTCGGAAGCAGGACGAAGACCATGAACAGACCGAAGACCATGAACAGACCGACGATCATTGGTGATTTCATCTTTTCTCGAGTTTGTCTGTGATCTCTGAATTCGATTCCTTATCGCGCAGGGAATCAAGGTTTTAGAACAGACTGAACAACCGCACTGGTCAACAGCTGAAGCAAGAGTGGCGATCTGAGCACTCGGCCTGCAGGATAGAAAGAGAGTGTAAAGAGCGTGTAGACCAGCGAAGGTAGAGAGACTGTACAGTAACTACAGTACATACAGTAGTTTGACAGGCTGAAAAGAAACAGAAATCCAAAAGGCGGAGCAGAAGTCCAAAGCTGAAAAAGTCAATTTTTTTCCTATTTTCCTGTACCCGTGAATGTATTTTTTGATTTGTAAATAATCGACGGGTCATTGTCCTGGGCATGACGTGGAGAGGAGCTGGAGAAAAAAAGGTAGGATGACGAACATTATTAATTACAGAGGATAAATGGCTAGACGTAGAACAGAGGATAAATAACAGAGGCGTATGGCTAGACTGCACAGAAATGCGCATTCAATTCATGTCCTGAATTCTGAAAGGCATATCACGATAAGCTCCAGAAGCTAACTTGCAAAGGTCCATCGACGTAACTGTCGACGAACCTTTGCAAGTTAGCTTCTGGTCATCTGGCTTTGACCACAGCTTTGATAAATAGTAGGTGTTTGCCACAGATATTCTGCCGAAAAATGGAATTTCTGAGATCTGAATCTTTTCCTCGAGCCCAGCAATGTGATCTGTGACTCATGCCTAGTTTTCGGCTATCTCTACGCCTATCACTGCTGGTCTGAAATCCATATATTTTCAGTTTATAAACAACGAAATGCTCTTTTCTCAACCACCGCCTGTTAATCCTAGCCAGCAGGATTTCGGTCTTGGCTTGTTTCAGTGTTGCACCTGACGCTCGTTAAGACATATCGCAGGCATGAAAAATTCGTTCTATCGCTTTAGAACATCCAGTCCGCAAGTTAGTGTCATCTGCGGAATTGCCAAGTTTTCTTCCGCGTCCTAGTTAAAATGTCCACGCCCCTAATATCTTTGTCCGGGCGTACAAAAAATGTGTGACTGTCTGAGCAGTCATTTATGAGCAGCATGTATCTTCTTTACTTTATCAGGTTGTAGAGTATTCAGTGATCCATGATGAGCTGTGTGGCAAAGCTTTCCGGAGGCTTTGCTTGTGCCATGGCACCATGATAATGAATACCTTTGTTTATCATGAAAAAAAGGCCTTCCGAAAAAAGTTTATGCGTTGTTGATTTTTAAAGGAAATTATACTAATATTTCACATGATCCGATCCGAAGCATCCGATCCGATCCGAGATTTTTCCCATCTGATCCGATCCGACAAACCCCCATGCGATCCGGTCGTGAGTTAGGGCCAGAAGCGCAGTTACCAGCGGGTGTTCATCTTGCGGTCAGGTGAATCATTTCGCGAAGTTTGCAAATTCACTCTCGACTGCGTGTATTCCGACTCTGGGTGATGGACTAAAACATGAAAATAGAAGAGCTTGGAAATATGTTTCCGGACGGTTGCTTCTTGGGACATTGTTAGCTTGCCTGAGGTATATGACGCGTCACTTGCGCTACAGGATATCAATCTGGGCCCATGGGCAGCGCTAGGGCACGGGAATTCGGGTTGCTGACAGAATCTTTTGCAGAGCAGCTGTATTCATCAAATTTTATTGTGACTTTCACTGTGACTTGATGCAACCTCGAAATGCATTCGACGATGAGTGTGAATGACCGCACTCAGAGTGCAGCGCGAGCATGTGAGACAGTCTGTCTTCGTGTGGCCAAGTAGACCATCCATCCTAAGCCTCTGCTAGCTACCCTCAGCATTAAATGGTCTGACAGTTTTTCGTCCGTGAAAACACATGTTTTTGGGAATAATATGACCATTTTGGCCTTAGGCCCCCACAAGCGCGTATGCGATGGTGAAAATGAATCTGTCTTGCTATTCGTCTGCCATGTGTCATTTCACTGTCTTGGCATCACTGCATAATGCTGAGATTTATATAAATTTTGACGTCTCTTGGCGAGCACCCCTGCCTCAAATCCTGCGTGCGCCCCTGCCCCACTTCAAAAAGCCCCGTGTCGCTTGAGGGATGACATGCAAAACTATTTTACTTCATGCTTTGTATGTTTCAATTATTTCCAAGTCTGTTATGACAGACTCAAAACTTTTAGACCAGCCAATGCACAGAGTGGATGACCAGGGCTTAGGATGGCTGGTCTACTCGGCCACTGCAAATCGCAACAACGGCTGATTAGGAAACGTGCTCAAGCTGCTTTTTATGCATGAATATAAGCACCACGACTAATCGTGAGGGTCATTAAGAGATCCAGTTCGTGGTCTACATAGTGGGCTCGAAGTGTCTGCCTCTCGGGTTGAATGCGCACTACTAGCGAGTGTTCAACCCCCGCCTACGCAAATCATTTCTGATGTAGTGAAACATGACCATAAAACATACAGTTGGAAAGGGGAAAGACTGTTGCGAGTGTTACTCGAGGCTTGGGATCTGCCGATAAGCTGTACCACGTTACTCGCAGCGCTAGAGCTTCAGCATATTCAGGTTGCCATCGTGTGAAACAGCTGGTATCCTTTGAGGAGCCTGTCCAAACAGCAGCAGCACACAGACAATGTGGCTTTAGTGCTGACATCGACAAGCATCTGTGTGATAGTGATTATACACACTGTGTGCATTAAGCAGCATGAGAGGACCTTGTGATCGTGCGGCCGAGTAGACCAGCCATCCTAAGCCCTGGTTATCCACTCTGTGCATTGGCTGGTCTAAAAGTTTTGAGTCTGTCATAACAGACATTTTTGGAAATAATAAGACCGTTTTTCGTTTTTGTTACAAACTAGTTTCGACCAAAACACTGCGTGCCCATGCATAGATCAACTGAGAAATGAGGTGACTGACTATTATACATCCAAACCTCTGGAAAGCATAAACCTCAAACGGAACTTGCAGCCGCGCGCCTGAGATTATTCGTACAGTCCGCCTAACAGGATCGAACGCAAGCACTTTTTTAAAAAATATGTAGAAACGAGAAGAGTTCAAAAAGTTCGTAGCCTAACCACATTTTAATTGAACCTATACAAATACATAATTATTCTTGTACGACATAACATCTCCTGAGACCAGTGCACTTGTGAGACCGGCCTGGTCGCCTAGCGGGCTGGGCGTCTGCCCCTCACGCCGGGTGCGCAGTTACGGGCGAGTGTTCGGCCGGAAAATCATTCCGTGCAAAATGTGTCCCTTCACGCTCGAGTGCGCATAAGCGGTTGGTGATGTGGTAAAACATGAACATGAACTTGCTTACGCTTTCGTGCAACGCGTGAATATCGGTTAAGAAGAAGGATTACTCACACCCCTCAAAAAACGCTCAAGTCGCTGATTTCACTTTCTCATCACTCAAAAATCTTTCCCCCCAATAAACTTTTTTTGGGTTTTTCGAATGGGTAGTAATCGCTGGGTGCCAGGTCTGAACTGTATGGTGGATGATCAGTTTGTTCGAATCCTCATTCATCGATAGCAGCCTGAGTAATTTCTTGCAGGGGTTCCAGTGGGATGTGTGGCAGTGCAAATTAAAAATTTCACTGCTGCAGCCCATGCGGCCCCCTGAGTACCGGTACTCAGGGTGTGAACTTTTTTAACTCCCACCGTCTATAGACACCAGGAAAAAAGATTACTTCTTGTATGCGCCTATCATATCCGATAATTTACCCCCTACTTGGAAGCACAATCCAAGATCACCCTCATATTCTTTGTTCACAGAAAGGTGCCTCCGCCACGCGAAAAAAAAACCAAAAATTTATTTTCGTGATGGAGTCCAACCGCGTAGCTCGTGGTTTCAAAACAAAATCCTAACCAACTGAGCTATACTGACTCGTTTTCACGGGCCCTCTTCTGCGTCATCCCCAACTGCCCTTGCAGCGGGAGGAGAAGCTCAACTCTAAACGAAATATTTTCAATAATCGATAACTCAAGAACGGATTAACCAAAAAGTTTGTTTTTTTGCAAGCTTCGCAAGATAGTTCAGGTCCGCTATCGTGTCAATTTTTATCTAAATCCGTCCAGTAGCTGACGAGCGACGGATGAAAGAGGCCAAAAAAGGGACTATTTTCGGGAATAACTTTTCAGAAATTGATGCTTTCGAAAAATGAATATCAAAAGGCAGATTAAGGAGGCTCAAGCTTTCAGAAAAACTAAAATTTACAAGTGTACGACCTCTGGTTGTCGCTCTAGGCTGATGTTTATCCTCCTCCTCCTCGTCTTCTCCCCCTGAACAAGAAATCGCGTATTCTGGAACTCGACGACGGCTGGACGGATTTTGATAAAAATTAGCACGATTGTAGATTCGGCCGATTCTGTCAAGTGTGCAAAAAATCAGAAATTTTCGTCGAACCGTTCTCGAGTTATTAGCCAGCGAAAATGGTCCTTTAGCATTGTGCGTCTGGTTGGCTGGTCTAAGCAGGCACTACCGTGCCTGCTGATTTAGCTGACAGAACCATCGGTTGGTGGACCTACCGTATTCCCTTTGCTGAACCTCTAATTTTAGACAACTAAGGTAGGTTTCTATAACTTTTCGTACAGCTGTGGAAGTTTGTAGGATGTTCTTATGCACCAAAAAGAAGGATTTTTTCATGGTGAAGCCAATGTTGCCTAAGCGCATCTTATTTAGTATCATTGCTCTTTCAGAGAGACTTTCAGAAAGCCAATAAATTGGTTTTCTCGTTCATCAAGAAATATCGCTATAAGGATGCACATCTGTGTTTCTTACTTGCAACTGCTGCCAAAATATTCTTGTTTTTACAGAATGATGGTTTATTTTGGTGGAACCTGGACAATAAGGGGGAGGGGGAAGCCCTGAGTGGAAATCGAGCCTATACACTTGAGATAACCTAATCTTTAGTTCTACTGTATTTGCGCATGAAGTGTGTTGCGAAGGGGCAGTTTCCGGCCCTCGTAGACCCAACCTCTTTCACTGATTAATGTCCCATCGATCGAGCCCGATCAGCCACTCATCGACCACCTTTTACGCCCAGATCAAGGCTAAAGGAGCCCCCTAGCGGAAGAATCGCGCATCCTCCGACAAGAGGACAATCGCTGAACATCATTTCCGGGCACTATCGACGACCAATGGCTGAACACAATTTCCATGCGCAAAATCACCCATCCACTGTCGTGAGCGAGCCACCTTTGATTCCGTAAAGCAGCCAATCCTCACTTCACCGCATCCCATATCGTCGATGGCAAGATAGGGTCAACTGACAAGCCCCCTAGCCCGCGGGTTGAGGGCTAGGGGGCTTGTCGACCCTCCCCTGGACCGACCAGGATGGATGGAACGACCAAAACGACCCCTGGAACAACCACGGTTTAAAAACACCATCGTTGATCACTATTCACCCATGCAGTTCATTCTATGATTTATTTACTCGACCAGCCCTTGTTGAGATCCTGTATTCTTCAACCTACTTGCTGACGGTTTTGTCAATCGCCAGCCTGATCTTGAGCTTGTTGTTTCAGCGCCCCCTTTCATCGGTGTTCCAAAAATGCTAGTACAAAATAAAAGATTTCTTGGCCATTGTAGCATCAGCAGCGTGCTTGTTTTCCTGCTTTTTTCAGGTGCTTCAGTTGCTTTTTCTGGCGCATCCCTTATCTACTTATATCGCACGCGGCCTGCGAGTGAATTGCAGGGCATATTGTGAACGCAGTATGTCGATCAACCTGCACACGGCTGCCTTAGCTTATATACATTTTTTCAAAAATACCGCGAATTTTTGAAGGGCCCTGAGCAGGAATTAATTGAAGTAGCTTGAGGTGTGACTCGCGCTTCCCCCTAAGGTGGCATCGAACTTGTGCCTCATTTTATTTGAACATTCACGAACACGAGATGAGCGCATGTGCAGCGGAGACTCTTCATCAGCACCATCACTGGTCACTATTCAGCTCCTTTCACTGCTTCTTCACCCGACCACCCTTCGATGGGGATCCAGCGTTCCCTGGTCCGCTGGCTGGCAGTTTTTTCGACGGCATACCCGATTTTGAGCTTTGTTTTCCGAGGCCGCCTTTCACCAGTTTCGAGGGTGGCTGGCTGCCCGATTTCTTCGCTTGCATGGCTTTCGGCTTCCTCGTTGAAGACCTACTCACCTCGGCTAAGCTGACACCCATGCCGATGTCAGCCGCACTCATGCTGCGATCGAAAGTCTCGATCCCGAGCGTCTTGGCTTGCACGAGAGACTTTTTCATTGAAGCCTTGGACTTGGAGCCGGATTTGACCTTCTTCCTGGCTTCGTCTTCAGCCTTTTTCTTGGCCATGGCGGCAGCGGCAGCATCCCGTTTCTTCTTCCTGTGGACGCTTAGGGCGATGATCAGCGCGACGATGAGCAGCAGCACGACGATCACACCGACGACGACCGGGATCAACCACGGATTCGAACCTCCTTCACCATCCTCTTTCTTTGGGGTCTTGTCGTCAGCTGCACCCTCAGTCACTTTTTCTGGCGCTTCGCTTGACAGAGTGATCCAAGTTGGGCACAGGAATGGTTCCTCGTTGGCGCAGTTTTCGAAGACGTGGTCTTGGAACTTCGGCTTTTTCCCAGCGCGCTTCCTAACGCCACTTTGGCCGCTCGACTCACACTTGATTTCTTCCCATGCCCATCTCTCGCATGTCGCGTTACAGTCGGCAACGGAGCATGTCTTCGTAATTTCTTCATCGTCTGGCTGGGTGTTCACGCATAGGCTCACATCTTCAAACGTTAAATGGTGCCACCAGACAGGGCCACACTCGAGGTGCTTGTTGAAGCGACAGACATCGAGGTATTCACACTTGGCTTCCCTCAGGACAACCTGTATCGATTGTAACAAGTTCGGGAAAACAAAGCTGTACCACACTCGCTTCGAGGTCCCAGTAATATTTTTGCGGTGCGGGGTGTGCTTCGAGGGGTCAGAGCCGGCACTGAATGCATGCACGATGACGTCTTGGTCTTGCAGTTTTCTTCCGTTCATTTCCGCGGCGCTTTGGAAGCCTTCTTCAGTTGCATCGACAGCAACCAGGAGAACGACCTTTATGGCGTTAGGGCGCGCTTTGGTGAGCATTTTTTCAGCCTGAGCGAGACCCAGATCTGTGCGCGTGATTCCACCGCTCTTGTTCACTTTGAGTTGTCGCACTTGATCAGGCACATCGGTCAGCTCGAGCACGACTCGGGATTTGTTTGCGAACATGACGACGCCGACTCGAACGTTTTCCGCTCCAATCTTGATTCGATCAGGTATTTCATTGATTTGATTCATCATTAGAGCGAAATCAGTTTCGCTGATGCTTCCTTCGTCGGCAACGATGACCAACTCGGTTTTTCGATACACATCCAGAACTTGTTGGGCCCCGTTCGAGACGCTGTACAGGAGTTGGATGAGAATGAAGATCAAGGTCAAAATCATGGGCGAGACCATTGCGACGACTTTGCTCGATTCTGAGGACGAGAGAAGGCGAGGCGAAGTTTGAGACTGAAGAGACGAAAAAAGGCACAACCGCACAGGAGACAGCTCGAATGAGAAATGACCACGCTATCCTTTTGACTCACCTTATGAGTGTAAATCGTAAAGTGGCCTTTGTTGATGGACGTATAGTCGCAGAAGCAGAGTGTCGATAGTAAGTGAAATTTGTGTGTAAAATATGGGCTGAGATGAAGTATCGAAATGCAATAAAAATTGGGCCAGATTTCCAGTGTGCACAGATACCCGTAGACAGGTTTGGTAAGTAGGCCTAGAGTTTGTGCGTTCAGAATGGGTTTAGATAGCTATGAAACATGCGGCACTTCTTTACTCAGCCACCGCATCCTCAGCTCATCGACTTCACCCACTATTCAGCTCAAATAATAAAAACGCAAGATTTTGAGTAAAAGACGGTATGTTTGCATGGCACTTCCGTCTAATTAATGGCCGCAAATCTCATATAATTCACGAGCAGTATTCCTCTTAAAATCTCATTACTGTTGGCATCTTAATGACTTTACCCATACCCGTGTCCATATCGATGTCTGGTTACACGAGGAGGTTAACATGTTCTTTCACTGACAGGCACATATCAATCAAATAGTTGAAAATGCATGCAGTTTTTTTTATTATTTTTGTGATAACATGAATTTAAAAAAAACCAGTGAACCCTAGTAGAATGGTCAATGTACAGTATTCCGCAGATGTGCGGCAAAACGAAACAAAGAGAACGGATATCAAGTGCATTCTTATGGTGGCTCTTTTAAAACACCTTTGGGCTTTCGTCCCGAAATAGCGAAGCCAATCAAGACACCTCATTCAAAACAGTTATCTCATACCATGCGATAGGGATCTGAAAAAAGGCCGTAAGCGCACACGTTGTAAGATCGTTTTCCTAGGCCATAGCTAAGCATGTAGTAATGAGCTGCACCTGACTGTATGTCAATAGCTGAAATGTCAACCACCACAACAGTACACCAGACATATGACATCGCAGAACTTGTCGCTGCCGCTTATGGTCAGCTGGATAAACGGCTTCGGGGAGAAATTTCTGTTAGGTTCGACCATGGATTATTTCTCAGGGCCCCATCCTGGTTCAGCCAGCGACCCGCTTGGGCCAGAATCCCTTTCGAGCCAGTGTCGGTGGGGTTTTTGCAGGTGTTCGTGAACAGCCAGTCCCGATTCAGCCAAAATCTCCGCACAGCAAGTGCATTAGGTGGGTGGTGTTCTCTGAGCATGCCCGCACCCGCACTCATGACGCGTTAAAAATGGTCAAAATTCCAATAGATCATAATTTAGAGCTAAAACTGGAACTGGAAAATTCCAGGATCCGGATCGGGATCCCCACCTATCCCTGGTCACCTCACAGCCTCGCTTATCATATCATGACTGCTGGCTAGCCAATATGATTGGAAGTCTCGTGGGGAACTGGGCCGCGCCGGGTCAACCTGCAAAACTTTTAAAAAATATGGTGAAAAGTTTATGGAGGCTTTTACAAAATAGAAATCCGCTCAATGAATCAAAAAAGATTTGTTTTCGAAGGAGATGGCATCTTGTCGAGCTCAAGAAAGCATAAGACGAAACGGGGGGGGGGGGGGGGGAGGAGGATTGCTGAAGTGGTCGACCAATTTTGAGCGGGGTTCGCGAGAAGTGGTCGGCATGCGGTCAGGGGGAGGGAGCGAGGGCGGTATGTAAAAGCGACTAGTTGCCATGACTCACGACCGGATCGGATGGGGATTTGTCGGATCGGATCGGATGGCAAAAACTCCGGATCAGATTATTAAAGTTTTGGATTAGATCATGTGAAAAGGGTATTTAAAAATTTTTAGCATTCAAAAAGGCATGAACTTTTTTCAAAAGTTTAAACCGCATGATAAACACACAGTATTTATTATCATGGTGGCATGGCAAAAGCAGCATCCATCTTAAAGCTTTGCCATACTGCTCATCATGGATTTACGAGCTGATAATGTAAGCAAGATCCATGCTGCTTATATGACTGCGACCACAACTTTAACTTATTTTTAACCAAAAACGGATATGTTCGCTTGGTTTCCTCTCCTCTCTAATATTTCTGCAGTCCAACTCCAATACTGCATTTGCAAAACCTGGAGAGGCAATCTTGCAAACCGTTCGTCGAACTTAACAAAGATTGCAATTTGTTTATAGGGGTAAAATGAAACTCTCTGAAAAATATTGGGGGCATCTGGCTAAGTGGTCAGCAGTGGTCAGCGCGTGATGTCTAGGAATTTTTTAAATTCTGGATTTTTTGGTTTTTATCAGAGAAAGAACGGCAATCTGGCTGCTGGAAGCAAAAATCGAAACCCGAAACTCGAAAAGCGACTTTGAAAAGAGCCGTGTGCTCATCTCAAAGCGCGGGTTCCTTATTATCAAGAATTTAAAAAATCAGTTGGCCAGACGTCTCTGATATTTTGCGGGATGTTTTCTTCTTTTGCACCTGGCAACAATCAGCAAATTACGATTTTCTGTTCGGTAAAGTTCGACTCGACCGTTGGCGATGCTTCCTTGTGTGCGAGTCATCCGTGAGCCGTGAGCCGTGACCGACTTGAAAATCTATGCATCGGCCATCGCAAGAAAAAGGCAAATCGTAGCATTCTATGCGGCATAACACATCCACCATCATTTTCAGAATTCGCTCAAGTCGACTTACGTCGAGCCTAATTTGACTCATTCTCAGTCCATCGCCGGGCCACAGTGTACCATCATTAAAGCGTGTAAGGGATGATTTACATATGGCATCAGTGTAAGCAGCCATCGATGGCTGAGTCGGGTTTTAAGACAGAGCGGTTGGATTTTTGATGCCCTTTTTTCGAATCCAACCCAAAAAATCACTTGTTTACTCGTGGCCAGGCTTATTCGTCAGGATGAGCATGTGGTTGGTCAGCGCAGTGTATTAGCCACTGCGATATGATGTTCTTTTTGGTTTCGAGTCGACTGATTCTGATAAGACAGAAGTCGCGCACCATTCAGTTTATGAGATCGTTGCCCATCCTGCTTGATGCCCTATGTCCCCAGTTGTCCCCTAGTCTTATTCGACATGTCGGTTCCACTGTAACGGAACTGAATTTTAAGCTGCCATCAAATGATATCGAGTTCTGGCTTGATCTTTTGTCAACTCGCAGTCGCTAGGAAGCCTGCTTATTATCTTCCTTTTGAAACACACTTCTTCAATCTGCCGCCTATAAATATGTTCTTGTGTGGTCACTTGCATATGACTTTAGAAAACATTCTGAGCGACCTCAGGGAAGCAATCATTGCATAGTGGCTACTCGAAAATTCTCCTCTGAGAGAGAAGTTAGAAGGCTGTGGGAGAGTCTACCCTGGCCTCCCCAGGGCTCTAAGTAGGTCGGCCGAGTTGAGTTATTTGCCAATCTCTCGCCTTCAAGGACTCGTTCTGTGACGAACCATTTACGATAAAAAAGTCGTAAGTAATAGAATGGCCTTTCGCCAATGTAGGCATCAGCGGACGGGCAGGCAAAGATATCATTCCGTTGCATTATGAAACTCAATGGACACCCTTTGATCGACAGGCAGATATGACTTAGGAACACTGCTTAGTCATGTTGGATTCTTCTGCATATAAAGGATGAAAAGGAAGTAAACTCTCTCGTCTTGCACTCTCTACTGTACATCTCGCGCTTCAGGTAGATTTCAATCCTCCTTCTGCAGTAACCTCTGCTATCACCTTAGCGGTCACGGCGGATCAGATCCGATCTGATCCGAAAAATCACTATCCGAAAATTCAGATCGGATCATCTGATCTGAACGATCTGATCGAAAATTCTAAGCCGATGGTTTTTGCGCAATTTTTATTCAAACACTCTGGTGCAGGTAAATTGATGCCTCTTTTTTCCCGCTCACGAGTTTGTACAAGTGCTTCTCATTATTATTTGCGACCAGAGAAAACAAGACTCACAAGGGAACATCGCCGACTTTGCGGAAACAAAAATTAAAATTTGTTCTCTGGTGCAAAGAAAAGCTTTGTGCAAAATATTAGAGGCGTCTGACGCAGTGGTCAGCAGCGGTCAGCGTCTAAAGTCCGCCGAATATTTGAACTTTTGCGTGCTAGGAAAGCCGAGCGCACAAAAAAAAACATGCAGGACTCTATCCAAACCCGGTTTACGGGTTTCACGCTTCCAGTTCAAGCTTTCAACATCCGGGTTTGGGGATTTTTCTTAAAAAGACCCAAACACTCTCGAAGAATTCAAAAATGTCACTGGACTTTATAGCCATAAATAACCTGCAACCTTCTTTGTCATATGGATGATATATTGCGGAGATGCGACCATAAAGCAGAAAGTCAGAACCCACGATTCTTGCACGTTTGTAAAGTATAGTTCCAGATTGGGATTTCCTCAGCTTCCTCGACCAAGCGAGCGATGACCGAGAAAACTCCGGGGACGTGACCATAGAGTGCACGTGGATGCCTCAGTTTCTAACAAACCACTCGAAACCCTCGAAAAGTGCCAGCTCATTGTTTTGGTTTTGGCCGAGTCCGAGAAAGCGGGGAGGACAGGGAAATAAGTTTGCAAACACCACTTTGTTCGACGTTGTGACTCGGCTTTACCTCTTTCCTCCCCTTCTTATATCCATCCTCTTCTTCGCGATGGTGAAACACTCGAGCATGTGAACGCGTAACCCCACTCTCTCAATAGGTGCACTTCGTCAATTGATGCTTTCTCAAACAGTTGCTTGTCAAACTCCCACTCTCACAAATTCGACACTCTTATGGCCGTCAAGTTTGAGTCTCGCTTCGTGAAGTCGTTTTTAAAATGTATCTTTCGCGTCTAAATTCACCAAAGCGGCATTTTAGTAAAAGAATATTTCTTGCATCAGTTGCTTCCAAATCTTCAAACTACTTACGCCAGCCAGTCGCAAGAAGTCGAGTTCTAGGTGATGATCTATTTGTTCTGTGATCATCGGGCTGTTTCTCTTGGTGGTCTTCCATTAGTAGCTAGCTATTAGCTCGTGTATTGACTGGTCGTACGGCCATTGTTACCGACACCTCTGTTTCCCTGACCACCCGTGCCAACTCGTCAGCTCTCTGGGCCTCTGGGCTTCGTGGGTTGGGTGGGCAAGCTATTGGATATGCACACTTTGCTCTATTATACACCTCGATCGGCATTTGTGCGGCTACAATAAACACGAGACCCGTCACTTGCCAGTTCGTGTCCGACACACTCTTATGACGTCAGCTAGGTAAATACGCCCATAATTGGTTAGCTTTCGATCCAGGGTCTTGGTCTCTTCCTCTCCCATCTTGCCTTCTATGGGAAAAAGAAGAAGTGGGTAGAAATTTTTCCAATGGCCCTCCTAAAAAGTTCTTGAAAACGAACTCAAAAAGTCCATCCGCCCACAATCCGCGTCGATTGTGGAATGAGGCGAAAAACGATTTTTCTATAAAAACATTTCGTTCACACAATTTATGCTGCCACAAGCAGAATGAATTCAGACGAGTTCTTTCTCCATGAATTATCTTTTTCGTAATGCGAGGCTTGTCGTCGACCATTTTCTTCAAAACTCCTTCTTGTTCGTTGGTGACGTCATGAAAAGAAAAGAAACGAAAGAAGAGAAGGGGTTTGAGGAAGCAAAAGTGCGTTTTGTGTGCACTTTTCTTCGCCTCGGGCTGCCTGTGTTTGTGCTGAGGCTAGGACGAGTAGTATCTTATACGAGCTTCGTCTTGGGCTAGGCGCGAGGTTGAGACGGGACGCCGATTCGTATACGAAAAATGTTAGTGTAGTGAAGTAGAAACTACATCCGGACTCCGAACCCCTTCTAGCATTGGCACCGTATCCAAGGGCGGGAGGCGCGCGAAAAGGCGCCGCCAACGAGCCAACATCGGTCAGTTTAGGGGCCAGTGCCTATTGATGGACCTTTCGGCTAAGCATTCCATTTTAGGGCCGGCACGCGGCTCGACTCGCCTCTCGCCTAGCTGACTGCCCGTTTCCGGTCCCACCCGCACTCCAAATCCTCAACAGCTCTGTTTCTTTAGTGAGCAACAGGCGAGCCGAAATAGCCGGCACATTTTTGTGCAACTGATCAACTGAAATTGAGATTTACATGCTTTGATTTTCTCCCGTCTATCATGGCTCGATCAGGGTCAACAAGAAATTATTGCTCTGATTGACCATAATCATGGCTGGATCGAGTTTGGTGGCGCCTACCTCCGTCCCCTTTGCACTAATATGGCTCACGACCATCTTCGCCACCACTGGTCTCTTAGCAATCACGGCTCAACCATTCGGCATTTCGCCACCGAAACTTCGTAAAACTGTCACAACACCATTTGGAAAATTGGAAGGTCGAATTACTCATTTGAACATACCTGGATTGGGGGCAGTAGAGGAATATTTGGGTGTGCCATACGCGTCGCCTCCAGTTGGTCAAAAACGATTTATGCCTCCAAATTCGGCTGCCAAATGGTCGTCGACTAAAGATGCCACTCGATTGCCACCAGTTTGCACGCAAATGTTCCCTAATTCAATAGCGGCCGGACAGTCGGAGGCTTTGAAATGGATGCCGGAAAGTTATTATCGATATTTGCAACGATTACGAGCCTTCCTCAAGAATCAATCCGAGGATTGCTTATATTTGAATTTGTACGTCCCCGAAAGAATGGGTAAGTTCTATGCTGGTGAGGGGGGGGGGGGGGGGGGGCTGCGGCCTGGCGTATAGTAGGTGGCAACAAAGTTTGTTCACTATTTTTTAAACATGTCTGATTCACCCATCCTGTATTGCCTGCCATCTTCACCTCATCCTTGCTCACCCTTTAGAAAAGCACAATGCCGTATCGATCATTCGTATTGATTCAAACTGTGCAACACAGATTTTGTTTGGCCCTCTTTCAAAGCCCATATATGATCAATTTTAAGACAAGCGCATCTGTGCGTAGTCTAATAGCGTTCTTCATCCATTTGCATAAGTCAATTTGAACTTGGGCCTGTCGCAAATGTTTGAACATTAAAGCTAAATCGGTCGATTGGGAAGACAAGTTAGGCACTTTGCATCTCAGTTTTTTACTCGACTCTAATGATTTAAGACTTTTATTGATTTTTTGAAGTTAGAAAGAAGAGTTGCAAAACAAGACCAGCTAATATTTAGATGCTTTTAAACTCCGGTGGGACTACTGTATCTTGGGAACTGCTGGTAGAATTTTTCCTTGCGCTGCGTTTTATCCTGGTTGCCGCGAAAATCAGGGCATTTGTCACACCGTACCAGTTTGCGGTGGCTGGCCGTGATCTGTCCGAGCTCGAGCACAGCAGTTATATCTACAGTAGGCCACAAAGCTCTAAGGCGGCAGAATTTCTGGCACATTTTTTCACTCGCCATAGCTGTGCGATCGCACCTCTCCTCATCGCATAAATCCTTCTTTTACAACAACAATTCTTGAAATTAAAAACCTTTCTTTCCACGCTGCACAACTATTCGACTGAATGTAAGTGCATGTGTTCGGGTCGGATTCGATGTTGCTTGCACTCTAGCTATTTTATGCAATAGTCGGATATAATTTCTGTTCTGTCGACTCCTATCCACACCCGTCCGTCTTCCCCTCCTTATACACCCCGGATGAAAGCTTAGATCGCCTAGATACACAATATGCTCGAAAGAAAATAACTCGTGGATCGAAGAGCTGAAAATTGCTTTTGAGAAGAAAGAAATTGTATAAACAGCTTTTATACCAAACCAACTGTCAATAAGTTTGCTCTTTCTACCTTTTTTGCTCGATGCTCGTTTCAGAAAACGTAAACACATATTTTTTTCGTTTCCACTCGGAATTAGTCAGTGGTAATTTTTCAAAAATAAGTACCAATTAGGTTCAGGACGATGTGCCATTTTCCAGGCTGCCTATCATTGGTTTATAGTCTCAACGAAAATGTCAATCTGCTTATCTCGTTCGAGCCTAGGCCGGAAGTTCTCGGCTAGTATTCATTCAGCCATGATGGAATCTCATTTTTAAAGGTCAGACTAATCTATCCTTGCTTACCCCTCCTCTATTTCCACCCACCAACGTGTGAACGAACAACTTTTTGTGTTGGTCGATTGTTGGGCCGGACGCAGTCTACTCACTCAGGCGCATCATATCTGCTAACGATCTTGCTAGGGAGGCCAGTCTGGCTCGTAGGAGCGTGTAATTATGTGCGATCGGGCGAGGATGCGCATTGGACAGGCAATCACGATAGGCCAAAACGGGCTAACTGCTAACCAAATCGTGTTAGCGCCCTTCAAAGTGCACCAAATTTGTCTCGCTCGGCCAGCTTGTCTAGTCGGGCTCGATTCCATACTTGGCTGTAGGTTAAGTTGATTTCGGGCTGGTAGGATATGCGAACAACAAGGCAGCTAGCACGTGTACAGCTACAATCAGCAGCAGTCTAGACAGGATACGATGCCCGTTCGATTATCGTGATATATGCACCGTGGCGTGCAGTCTATCGTCCCAGGGCCAATTCCAGGCCCCCGATCCCCTAACTATTTACACGAGTCAATAGGCACTGGCCAGCGTGCTCGATGAAGCCCAATCACCCTGGGGGTTGTTCGCACACGATCTACTATTATCGATAGGCGCCAATGATCGACGAGTGCAGGTGTCATGGGAGCGGGCGCCCGATGAGAAAAGGTACTTTTCTCGCCCCCGACCAAAATCGAAATAGAGACACGAGCATGACCATCTGCGCCCGTTCATTTACTCGCTCTCATTTGTTGTGCTGTCGTCGAAAATGCGCTGCTCGTAAACGAAACATGTCCCCGTGCGGCGTGCGCGTGACACCGGCTTCCGTTCCCTGCTCATCGAGCTTTTTAACAGGGAAGCATTTTTTTATTGACTGGCTGGCCCAATACGGCTGAGGCAAGGCAAGGAAAGGAGAGCAAGACCACAAAAAATGCGTATTCAGCTCAAAATTATTTGATATACGTGCAATATACTGCATGGCATGCATGAACTTTACACACAGCGCATACGGGGTGCGTGATAAGGTCCCGCCATTTTTGGACGTGTAGCTGAAGCATGAAGCTGATCAGTGCAAAAAACCTGAACGTCTGATCGAGAGTCTCTTAAGGTTTAGTTCAGTTATTTTGTAAATCGAGTGAATACTGTTTTTGTGATGAGGGCAAAAATGAACGTTTCGACTGTTTCCATTGTCCTCATCAGTGCGTGAAGCCCACAGCGGTAAAAAAAGACTCACGTACGATCAGAAGACAGCAAATTTTAAAGTGCCAGTGTCACATAGCACGGTAGACTAGTGTTTTTAACAGCTGCAGCGTGTTTTTTGCAGGTTTTGAGGAAAAGTCGGTTGGGAATTTGTATTGCAATACAGTACACCCTCCTGTAGTTTGCCCATGTTTGTGATCCCAGTGTAATAGATCTGCTGGGTTAGGCACAACTCAGCATATTCGTGTTTCTTGGTCCTCGAGTGCACTGTAAAGTGTTTGATCAATGAATAAAGAATGAATGAGTGAAATAAAATGAATGCAGGGTGTTACGGGCGCCAAAACTTCATGGTCTTTCAAATGTTTTCAGTATACGTGCCTGTTCATGGATGCAAAGTTACCCGACGGGTGATGCTACTAGCCACAGCCGCCCTTTACCAATAGTACCTACTGTACGCCGGTGGCTCGCAATTATGGCTTTCATTTTCTTCCATGGGCTGCCTCACAGCCTCCAATTCAAATATATACAGGATGGCATATAAGTTTGGCTCCTCTTACTAATATAACAGTGGAAAGGCTTGACTGGCAATTGATAATCTGCATGGAGCCAGCATCTGGGGGGGGGGGGTCAGGTCAGGGTGATCTTTCAACCGGTGGACTAGTTCAAGAGACTTGGTTGGCTGCCCTGTGTTTTCGGCGTGGTGCGAAAGCTCTACCGCTCACTGCCTTCAGTAATACGGACCCAGACTACAATAGTCCAGGGTGCAGTACACATGGGCCTGGTCATATTTTGTTCGGTTACTGTATGTGTTTACAATTACTGAGGACATTGTGCAGGCAAGCATTTTGGCCCTATCATTTTCAGGACACGCTCCGATGGCGAAGCTGCCAGTCTTGGTGCTCGTCCATGGCGGCTCATTCGCATGGGGGACTGGCAACGCGTACAATGCTAGTGTATTAGCAAGCTACGGCCAAATTATTGTCGTTACGCTCAATTATCGTCTGGGATTGTTTGGTAAGCGTTTTCTGACTCCATCGTTATCATTGATAAAAATGAAATGATAAAACTGATAAGGAGAGGCTCGTCATCAAAACAGTTTTGCATATATGGTACGCATAACGGTTTTAAATTTCGCTATCAAGTTTTCCTGTTACAGCGCAAGTATAGCGTATAAATTGTGTGACGGTGCTTGTTTTATCAATCACCGATCATTCATGCCCAGCAAGACCACATGGCTAGTGATAAACTGTCCACCCCCTTTCTATGACTCTGTGTATCTATGAGCTTGTGCAGATAGTGCAGTGGCTGTTGTGAAAATGTGTACCATGTGCATGGTGCTGTGTACTGTTCAAAGATGTCAGCCTATCAACTTATCAGTCTGTCAGGACTCCAATCACTAATGATTTGATTTGTTATCACTCAACTTTTCCAGGCTTCCTCAGCGCTGGTTACATGGCTCCGTCTTGCCGAGGCAACTGGGCCTTGGGCGATATCGCGGCCGCCCTAGTATTCCTTCGAGAAACCATTGACACCTTCAACGGTGATAAGGAGAAGATAACCTTGCTTGGCTGGGATACGGGTGCTGCACTAGTCAATCTGTTAATGTCCTCGCCCGTGTCGGCTCCGTCCAACAGGTCATTTCATCGGGCCATCCTCTTGGGTGGATCAGCTCTGAGCAGTTGGGCCATGGTCAAGTATCCGTCCGAGATATTCGATTATGTGGCCGAGGGATTGTCCTGCCCGCCCTTCAACGCCCCGCCGAGCAAAGCTAATGCTATGAAAGATTCGATCACGCCTGGACGACGACTATTACAGCCCCATGATGCTTGGCAGTGGAAGGCGGAGACAGAGTCCTTGCTGCAGGTAATATAGCAGAGGGGTGCTGCATGGAATGATGGAATGAATGTCCATACCTCGCACACAAATATTCAGAGCCAGACTCAGGTTCGACTCCAACTGACAGTGACACTTTTGGAAACCTACGTACACAACTCAAGTTTCCTGTTGCCTGTACCTTCTCAATCCTCTTTCAGGATATGACCGACTGTATTGGACTAGCATCAGTGGACAATGTGACACGTGTTGCCCGCAACATCGAACCACCCACTTACTTGAATGTGTTCGGACCCTCCGTTGATGGCTCAATTGTTATCAATGATCCCAAACATAATTTAGAGAAGTATAGCGATTTATTTCAAGGACTCGATCTTATGGTCGGCCTGACTAAGAGCGAAGCCTTCCATTTATTGGGCAATCAAGAATTAAAAGAAGGAGTTGAACGAAAAAAACGGGACCAAATTTATCGAACTTTAGTAACTAATTTATTTCAATATCATCGAAATGAAATTATGAGCGCTGTGGAAGATGAATATACCGACTGGCAGTCACCCAGCATGCATCAGAGTGGCAATATTCGGAAGGGCTTACTTCAAGCATTGAGCGATGCCCTTTTCGTGGCACCAGCTATTAATGTCGCTCGTTTGCATTCGAGGCCCAAGCAGCCTTTTAATCACGAAACTGGCTCTTTTATGGACATCGGTAAGTGGACGCTTACAGATTTTGAATTTCCCGCTCTTTTTACGTTTAAAATTTTTGGCACTCTTTCAAAACGCATTTCTGTCACTGACAGTGTGAAGGCTTAAATCTTTTTATCTACATTTTGATTCACAGATAATCATAATTTATTCCAGGTCCACTTCCAGACGACCTTGACAAAGGCATGAAGAACAAGATGAGTAAAACATTTATGTATGTATTTTCTGGTCATGAAATGAAAAATTACGAACGTGGACATTTGCCCGACTCGATTCACAACGAAGATTTGCCTTATATTTTGGGATATCCTCTTCTCGAACAATCACAACTTGATAATATGATCTTTAATAACACCTTTATCAATGCTGATCGAACATTGGCCGAAGCAATGATGCGCTACGTGTCCAACTTTGTCAAGAGCGGGTATGTTGTCTGGCCGTTATCAGTTGTCAGTGACTCCGATGCTCATCGCAATATACGAAAACAGTGTGCATGACGAGCATATCAGGCGCTGATATCACAGCGTCACATGGCGCAGTGATAATATTGTGATATCTGATCAGAATCACAACATCACTTGTCTTTTCACTTATATCGCCTCACGATCGGTGGTATCAGTGCCCGATGTGCATGGCATACCAAAATGACACTGTGATATCTTATCAGAAACGCAAAATTTAAAATTGCAGTGCTAATAAGACGATGGTTTCTGTAATTTTAAATTTCTATGACATCAAATTCAGAGTGATATCAGACCCTGTCATGGGCACAATGTTACTGATGATGCCAATTATTTTGTATCATCATTGCATTGATCGCACTTACCGCAGCGTTCTTTATCAGGGTCGCACTGTAAGGTCACGACGTGATCGATTATTATCGCTTATCTAAGATCTTATCAGTAGGTGTCAACTCCTGATAAGGGTTCCAGCAAATCATCTCAATTAGTTTTGCATTATATTGTCAGAAAATAATGCTAATCAGATACTGTACTGATAAGGTCACCATCAGATCATCAGCCGGACTGAGAAAAGTATCTTTACATTGTAAAGATAAAATTGCAATTTTGGAGTTGTTGCCGCGATCACTATTTTATTAATGATATCAATCAAAAGCATGTGTTATTACTGGAGCAATTATCGGTGTGATAGGTGCGCCCTTTTCTGATGATGAGGTCACTGAATTATGAATAATCACAGCTTATCTGATTTCAGCATTATTTTGTCACTTAATTATTAGTATCAGATCTTTTTGATGTCGAAAAGTAATAAAGGGGCCATGACCTCAGCCAATGCCTGTTCACATTATTCAACTCTCATATCAGTTACCGATAAGGACCAGGAAATAAAGCCCACAGTAACAACTGGGCCATGGAACGACACCTTTCCCAGTTACTGATAAGATCTGACATCGATTGCAACAGTATATTCAGTTTTTGATTTAAAAAACCCGATAAATTGCAGTATTGATAAGCTCTTGACATGATCGTCTGCCGACAAATACTTGTAAGAGAGGATAAGTATGCAGTGATTATTGATAATTTGGTGACCTTATCGCCAGTCAAGAAGGGCGCACCGATCACCGCGATAATTGCTCCACTGATAACAAATGCTTTGCATTAATATCCTTAACAAAACTGTGATCGCGACAGCAATTTGTCAAATTGCAATTTTGCCAAAAATGTCAAGACACCTTCATCATTGCAACTGATAAGATCTGGCAGTGATCAGTGATCTTTTGAAGTGAAAAAACTTATCATTACCCCACCATTTGAACATCATGTCGTGTTGGCGCTTATCAGAACCAGTGCTTAGCAAATCGTCAATGTTATGGCTTATCGATATGTCACAACTTATTTTAGCGATCCAAACCGCCCGCTACCCCTTCGCAGTCAATTTGGTGATGAACGCATATCGGAAAGGCTCAGCAAATTAGATTGGCCTCAATTCGAAGCTGATGTGAGAGAATCCTATGTGGAAATCGGTACTGATTCGTATCTTATCACTAATCGCAAGCTTGTCAGTCAAAGATATTTTTCAGGCAACAATCCACTCCGCGATTCATTCTATCGAGCACACGAAGTGGCATTTTGGAACAAATTCTTGCCTTCTTTGGAAAAAGCTGGTCAAACTGAGGCTAATGAAAAACATCATCAATTTCCCAACAACTCAACTTATTATGGAATTGTACGACCGATGGAAAAGTACCCGCCATTTCTGCCTCCTCCAATACCACCAACGCCAATGTCACCCGCATTGCAGGCCAAATTGCAAGTGAGTTTTTGATTCTGGCTACGATCTTTGAAAATGGCATCCTTTTTTTGCAAACTAGAGGCATCTCGGCAGCTAAAAATACGACTTTCCCACCGATTAAAAAATATATATTTCAGGAAGAAAAAATAAAAAATCAGCAACGCACCGCTGACACATCATCGACACCACCATCCTCAACTCCCAGCAGTCAGCCAGTTCTGCAAGAAAGTTACAGTACCATATTGAGCGTGACAGTGGCCGTTGGTTGCGCGTTGCTAACATTGAATATTCTCATTTTTGTTGGCATCTACCATCAATGGGACAAACATAAGCGATTCCGTAAAAGGTTAGACAACCATCACCAAGCTCCACACCAACATAATCAACAAGCTCACTACGACATGGCCGCATCAGGCGTCGGCGTCGGACTAGGAAGTTCGCCCTTGCCTGTGCAATCGGTCAATGCCGGCATGATCAATTCGAGCACAGGACTGGGTCCTGCTACCTCGACACTCAAGGCACCCACGCCTGGTGCTTCAATCGGGGGTTCCACACCAGGAACTTTCAATTTGCCGTCTCCAATGACTCAGCAACCCATGAGTTTAGGCAATGCTGGCAGCTTGGGTGGTGGTGGTCGCATGCCGCCGGCCCCACCACCTCCAAATGCCCTGGCTTCTACGGCTACAAATCCCCCGCCATTACCTTCGGCTAACAACAATTCTCACGACAATGATTTGCACCCAACATTGTCCTCCAAGAATTATACTTCGCACCATTTGCATCACCATCCTCAACACACCCACCAACAGCTAATGCCCCACCAGCCGATGCAAATGCAACAAATCGATACCCCCAGCACGCCCCACGGTGTCTACGCCGAGCAGGAACCGCTGTTGAATCGAAGCTTCATCAGTCCAACGTGTCCCAGACATGGCAAACAAGCAGCCGCTGCTGCAGCCGCTGCCATGGCTGCTATGGAGGAGATACAAGTGTGATTAGACTTACATTAATTTAATGGTTGCTGTATCATCAGTATAAAGTGTAAAGTATTTTGTTACATACTGTACTAGCTTACTGTATATGAGCTGTGTATTTGTTGTATGTCTGTGTTATCTAGAGGAATAATACATGCTGTGAAGCCAGGTGCACTAGACACTGACCACCTTGCACATGAGCTGCGGCACAGACTTCACACTGCAACAGCTCAACAGAGCTAGACCAAACCATCTCGTCGATTCAAACGCGTTCTCGCAATGTCGTCCAAAATTTCACAGATTTCCAAAATCGGTCTGTACGGATCAGGTCGGGTCACTTTTTTGAAAGATCGGGTCAAACAGGTCGAAAATACATAAATTTTGCAAGTTACTACTATTAGCAACTACAAAAACCTTTTCATAGTTGTTCGACTCCAGGATTTGCAGTATATGCTTTATGAATGCATGCTCAAAGTCTTTCATTCCACGTTCTCACTCTGCGTAACTTCCGATAATGTCACACAAATCGTAAGCTGTGAGAATGCCCAATTTTTCTGAGTAATTTCTGCAAAGGGAAGGGTCCATACGTGAGAGTTCTCATAAACATTCTTTTTAACTCTGATGAATGAGTGGGACAGCCACACTCTAACATAAGAAGGAATTGATAACTTTTAGCAGGCCCTAGGAGTATCTACAATCACATTTGATTCCTGAATATGACATAACTTCCTGGGTATACCTGGCTGGAAGAGCAGTATAGTCTGTGCCTAAACACCAAATATGTACCAATAATAGCCCCCTTGACCAGCATCCATGTTACCATTGCAGAACAGTTTGCTGTGTTCAGAAGTGATAGGTACCCTCACATCCCTCAATCAGTAGTGGAGGTTCTGACAGGAGCTAGTGTCCAGCACAATATGACTTTGTAAGCAATATCTTTTGTGGAGACTAGATGCAACTCTAGCCGGGGGTTCATGTATATTGAGGTATTTCTTTGTGTGACCAAGGATAAGCTGTCTCAGACTCCGAAAGTTATGACAGAGTTGTCTCAATTATTCACGCCTGTTATTCGGATTGGTTAAATCTTGTCTTTAGTGAACAGACCATAGTCGCTTTTAGATCTGAGGTTTTAAAAAATTATTTGACCACTATTGTGGGAAATATGAAGGAACGTTATTGCATTTACCCAGGATGACTAGGGAATAACAAAAGATGAAGATTCGCGTGCGTGAGATGTCTCCATCTCATATTTTCTCACAGCCAGCTTTACACCAACCCCACCACCTTCTGAGCGTTGGTGGTTTTTATCGCGAGGAACTTCAACTACTCTTACCGAATTCGGGTCAACCCGACCCGAAATTTCAGGTCGGGTCGGGTCGGGTCGGGTCGGCTTGAACCCGACCTGATCCGGTGTCTATCTGTAATCAAGTATCTGTGCAGGCAGTAACCTCATTGCGGCAAGGTATCGAACCATTAGAGCCCACCCGAGCGCAATGAATAAATTTTTGATATTGCATCTAGGCTGCATCCCATCGACAGTTCTTTGATCAAAGGATTTCAGATCTGACCAATTTTTTAAAAGGGGACTGGCGACTGTTTCCAAACCAGGGGTTGTCTTTTGCTTCATTCCTCTCGACCACATTACCGATATAGATAGGTGCAATTTGTCGTCAACGTACCCAATAAAAAGGGAACATCGCCAACCCTTCAGTTGAACTTTACAAAACAAAAAACTGTAATATGTTGCAGGATTCAAAAGAAACCTCCGTGCAAAATATTAGAGGCGTCTTGCCAGCTGGTCAGCACAGGTCAGCGCCAAAGTTCCTGAGAATTTTTGAATTTCTGTGTGGTCAGGAACCGAGCATTGAGAAAACTATCCATGGTTCCTTCCAAACTCGGTTTTCAGTTTCCAGACTTCGAATTCAAGCTTTCAACACTCGGAATTGGAGTTTTTTCTTTAAAAAACCAAAAAATCTAGAAGAATTAAAAACTTTCACCGGACTTTAGGCACTGACCACCGCCGACCAAGTGGCCAGACTCCTCTAATACTTTGCACAGAGCTTTCTTCTGCAACTAGATTTCATTTTTCATCAACATTTAAAGCCTAAGCCTAAGCCTTCAACAAATTTCATAATCCTGACTGGGTACTTCGTTTTGATAACTGAGCATTCTAGATATGTGCATCTCATTTACGTATGCCCTTCACAAGGTCTTACCAAGATTTTGCCAGAAATTTCTCTCTTGCAACGAACACCCGGTAAATAATTTCGTGTGTATGTCCCTGCGCCCTCGAATGCGCATTGTTGTAGAGCCTCAACGAGCAGTCGATATTGCTTGTAGCCGGCTTCTGGGAGCTTTTACCCGTCTGGATGATGATTCAGTCATGAGTGGAAATGAAGACACGGTTGGCGGCCCCGGGTTGTTGGCATGACGCAGTAACTCCCTCTTTTCCCATCTGGAAACTCATAGCAGGTCTCCAATGAGTGAGTCATGAGGAGGCTCCGAGGATCCTAGACCTAAATTGCTTTGAATGAAATAGTAAGACCAGGAACCAAGGAACTTAGAACCAGATGCATGCTAACCAAACCAGTCACTTGGCCTCGTTTCTGGCCCTGTCCTAAGGGGGGGGGGGGGGGTGGCCGAAGACCTGAGGCGCCATGCTCTCGTCTAATCATAGATGTCTTACTTTCGAAATGCTAACTCGATCACACTTTTTTAAGTTATCTCTGCCACTCTAACGATAAGTTTAAAATTTCACAGTTCCACCCGTGACAGCAGAGCACCCCGGCTCACAGCCTTGGGTTAGGCGTCTGGCCAGTCTCTTGATATGAGTGCAATGCGACTTTGGTGATGTGGTGAAACATGAACATGAACACCTTGCATGTGGGGTAGGTATCTAGCGGTCAAGCTGATATTGTGCAAATATGTTTGTGTTATGTGTGGATATCCTTGGTCCGTAGTTGGACTTTGCATTGGAGCCTTGCACCACCCAGTCGCTGGTATCGAGGTGATTTGTCTGCACATATGTAACAGTGTGACATGATGAGCTAACTCTCGGCTCGGCTGTATCTCACATGATCGCTCAAGGCAGCCGCTCTCCGTGGTGACTTTAGTTTCCGAATAACGCAGCCGAACAGGTCGCCTTCTCCTTTATCGCTGGCTAGTTCTATTTTTCTCGGGTCTCGAAGGAATTTATGCTCATTTGATAAAGCGACATTCAGATTTTATGTAAACTCTTTATGATATACGTAGATATTTGGCTGTTGTGATTCTCGTGCATATCGAATAATTACAGGACATTCTATCCAAGACGCAACACGTGATCATACACTCTCTACACATCGTGTAGGGATTCTACGAATTTTTAGCGTGGAAATAAGAAAAATAAAAGTATCTTCTATCGTGACTTCAAACAAAAAATCTTCTGACGATCACCTACCAAATAGGCTCGCTTATGGTCTTCTTTTAAGAAATAACTCTTAGTTTTCCATCCAGAAAATTAAAACTTTTCTGGCATTGTCGCGCCCTGATCTACCCCACTTGCCCCATATTACTCGCTGACACTCCCCCGCTTGCAGGCCCCACCGGCCCTTGGGTTCCACTGACTCCCCGTTCACTCTTCTTGCCTGGCAGTACCTGCCTTATCATATTTCTAAACTGCCTATTCACTAGCAGCATGACATAGAAATCTAAGCTATTGATAGTGGTCACCTCGATATGTCTGACTGATAAGAACAGACTGTTTTCGCACGTTGGAAAACCCTGTTTATACGTGCTTAAACCAGTGTGCAAAAATTTGACCAAAAACTCATTCGTAATTTGGCATGATTTGAAAATTGTTAAAATAAAAAGCGTTTTTTCTGTTTTTTTCCTAGCTTTTTCTTTAGCTATTTCATTTTTCGATTGCAAAGTAGCCCCCATACTCGCCACCTTGGCATTTCTCTTCCTGTGCAAAACAATGATCCTAGCGCCACACAGGATCAGTGCAATGACACCAACGATGCAGACACCCATTCGGATCGAGACTAGGGTCTGCGACAATGTACTACTTGTGAATGTGGTGTTTTGAACGACCTTGTAGAGCCGTGATGACGGACTTGGCTGCACGGCATTGTTGTAGCCGAACATGTACAAACTGGTCGATACGCCTATAAAGAACGAGCCAAGCACAGCACTCGTTTCCCATTTTACTCGATTCAAATTTCTGTATTTGACAGGTTTGGCCAAAGCGTACCAACGATCCATAGCCATGGCCAGGGATACGAATAATTTCACACTGGTCGTCATGTCGTAAATTGTAATCCCGAATTTGGCCGATATCCACATCAACGTGTGGCTGGCACGGAACCACGCCTGACCTTCACTACCACCAGCACCAGCGAACCAATGGAAAAAGAAAAGATTAGCAAGGGCGCCAAAAGTATCTAAATTTTTTGCAACAATTTCATAAAGTTGGAACGAATAAAGGCTGTTGGATTTTTGTTTCTTGTAAAATGCAATAAAACAAAATAAATGGCTGATCAGATCGAAACAAAGGGCGACGGGCTTGTAATAAAAGAAGGTGAAAGTGGACAGATTTTGGATTAAAACACGAGTAAATTCAGACGAGAGCAAAGCACAAGTGTTGTTGGCTGACATGATTGAATGCCCTTGTGACTGCTGGAATGAAATCTTTTTAAATTCGCGATTCGTTTTCACTAAGTTTCCTTAAAATCAGTTATCACTCACTCCGTGCAGCAGCAAGCGCTCAATGTGGCAGCTCGGGGCATCGGCTGCTTTTGGTCGTCTCATATCCTTTTGTTCTCTTTTTTAATTTCCCAGAGCGGATAAGATTTAGTTAGTCGGAGCTTCGGGTGCGAGTTTCTTGGATACGGATTTGATTTCACCTATCAGATTATAAGCTAATCGAAAATGTGGCTCACGTGCCAAAGTGGCCAATGGTGCCTAGGATATGCGAATGAGTAATCCTACTTGTGTCAACTTATTCGACCTGTGCCCGAAGGCGGCGATTACCTCGTTAAGATCACATGCCCTTGCTTAGAAGTCCTGCTTTGAATGCCTGTTTTTCTGGGAAAGAAGCTTCATTTTCTCCGGCCAACTAATGTACGCATTGACCTGTGGGTGCATGAGTTTAAATGGCGGCCTAGCCAGTGCAGGCATATCAGCTCAAGGAAACTTGCATTTTTTTCTCACGGGTCAGTCTCGAACAATCGTGTTATAGGCTGGAAATTCTTGCACTACTTGCACTCTAACTATTAAAAGTGCACTTCTTTCTTTAAAATATATTACCTATGTCCTTTTTATCTTGGCGATATAAGCTGTTTTCTTTGAGAATATAAACGCCCTCCACGTTACCGCATAGGCCGCGTGTACATTCCAAAAGAAAACGGATAGTAAATGAGGTAAGGCACAATATGCGAAGTTTGCAAAAGCGTGAGTTTCTAAGGTCCTTTCGCCTGCACAGTGAAGATTGCACAGTTACCATCGGACGAATCCTGCCATCGGAGGAATCTATAGTGCGTGCCAAACACGAAGATAAAAATAACGATAAACCGATTTTCGATTTAACATTCACTTTATTACTTAACGTCTTCACGTCGAATTGACGTCGAAAGTATCCTATTCTTGGTGAAATTTAATAAGCTCGTGGTGTTTACGACAATCCACCAATGACGCAACGCAGTCGGCTGAAAAGAGCAGGAGGGGGCGCAGGGAGGACGTGTGCAGCACTCACATATCCTCCCCCCCCCCCCCCCCCGGTCGTCGCAGCAGGCACTGACCAGAGATCGAATATTTCAATCAGTTCAATGGTGCGATTGAGACGGAGTGAAAATATTGAAGAGCACAGAATTTCAGCATGTACGGAACATTTTCAAATCCTTCACGCATGATCAGCAAAGATTTGATTTCTAAGTAAGCATGAATATTTTTGACAGACAAGGCTGCTAGCTGGCTATCATGAGCAAAAATCAGCTTAAGCCAACAATTTTAAAAGGTGCCTTGTTCAAACCTGAAGGAAACATGGGATCTTAAATACAAATGCAGATCAGAACGGCAGTGACAGCTGACAGTAGGCACCCGTCGCAGTTGATGTTGGCATTATTGTCACAACCAAAAAAAATGTCATTCGCACCCACAGTAGTCACAACGACTGGGTAAATGTAAAAGCTACCGCACGAGTACGAAAAAGTGTGCCTTATTTTGAATGTGTCACACGGGAACGGCTAGTTGTTTTTTGTAAGGTAGGCTCAAAATCTAGGAATTGCGCAAAAAATTTAGTGTCATCTTTAAATTATTCCGACAGACAAAGCAGTTCTTCAAGCAGGAGTGAGCTAAGATTCAGAAACTCTTAGCACAAAACGTAGTTAATTCCAAGCACAAGTGCATGCTTGACTCACCACAGACTTCGCTTCTCTTCGATTTTTTGACGATTAGTCCGATATCGGCGATCCAACATCGCTTTTGCAGACTGCAAGAAAAGCTATTCTTAGCCCCGCTTAAAGTCGTGCGATGATAAGGTAGAGCGGATTACGAGTGCCGTGACAAAAAGCAAGCTAGTTGAGCTTTTTATCAATGACGATCTTTCCATCCGTTTTTTAGGAGCTTTGAAATTTATGATTAGGATCCCTCGTTTCGTTTTCAACGAGGTTCAAGAGTGCGACTACAACAATGAGATAAGAGCAAGGTAATAAATGCAAAGGGGGACCCATGGTAACTCCGCAGGCCTCTAGTGGATTCGGGTCAACGAGGCATGGCCAATGTTGTCTGCGATTCATCTTCGAGACATTTACTTCGGGTCGTTTGGGGGAACTTCAGCGTCGAACTTAGGATAGCTTTACGTGTCGAAGGCAAAGATGGTGCAAACAATATCTGGTTGACATAGATGGTTTTTGTAAAATTTGTTAGTCAGAATGATAAATGCGACAATTATGCTACTGTAGCAAAAAAGGCGCTATCATCGTCGAATTTTGTAGCCGACAGAATTTGTTTGGAAGCTCAGGAATTCATCGTATCGAACAGCTAACTTGACCACTGTTCCGCGCACTTTGATTCTGTGTGCTGCTGTACAAAAAAGCCTAATTTGGCGGGAATTTTAAAATTGTTTGCCGTCATTGCGCTAGCGAAACAATGGATTGGCACTAACGATAAGACGCTGGTCGCTTGCCGTTAGTCACAGGGACTGTTCGGAGAGCCTCGTTTCGGGATGTGTGTTGATGCTTGTGGCGAGTAAATGCTTCGCCAAGTTGACTACCTCCGGTTTTTGCGTGCGGAATTTAGGCTTCCCGGTGAGTTACAGTAGTGCAGCCAGAGCATCCAGATGGCAGATAGTAGAGACCGAGGCTTACGATACCTGTCGCAGAAACATCAACCCGAGTGTTTGACGTTTCCCAGCCAGGTGAGAGTGTCGATCTCCCGACCACCGGAAATGCTGGTTACACTACTGTCGCTTGTCGTATTTTAAAATTTAGATTCCAGCTGAGAGTATGCCAGTGCAAAGTGAAAGGTGAGAGAACTACGTTGAAAGAGTCCAGCTCATCCCTAAGACTCTATTTAAAAGCGTTTCTGCTACGCTTTCCCAGATTATCAATGAGCTCAGTTATCACTCGCCTGCCACTTGGTAACCATGTTCTATTTTCTCATGTCTTTATACTAAATTTCTCTGAGTGTCACAGACTGTCGACAAAATCTCGGGGCGAGTCTTGGATAAGGGTTCTATTTTCTTCTAGTTTACCTGAGCTTTGACGCCTTCTAACTAATCGCAAGCTGATCGGCTTGCGTGCCAGAGAGGCCAGTGGCCAAGAAAACTAGTGCATTGGAGTATATCTACTTAGGATCAGCTTAATCGATCTGCGCACACCGAGCGATTATCTGTTCAGCCGTAAATAAGTTTAGTAATAAAATTTTGCTGTGTGCATAGATATTTCCATCCATACATATTTCTTCGGATAATTTCTACAAGAAACTCTGTAAAGAAAAGAGGATAAGAGATTTATTAGGGATCTCGCGTTCATTAAATCGGACGGGCCAGAAATAATAATAAATCGGATGCACAAAAATTTTATCATCGGGAACGATCGGACACATCGCTCCATTATCTTGACTGGCTGAGGCTATGGAGGCCGAACATGTCCTTCACGTCGACGTCAGCAGTACACAAGCGAACTGAACAGAGCAAAAATCTCGACTTGGCGCAAGAGAACACTGCAAGCGCCTATAAGTCTGCTTACGATTAGTGTGTCTGGATCTTATAAATCTCAACTATATATGGACACACATAGAAGCAGTACACAATTATTCCTCTTTTACTTGATCGAGTGCACACAAATTGCCCTGAGACTATTCTAATGACGCCCACGAGTTGTCCAAGCATTCACATGATGCCGGCTCTTTAGTTTTGTTTGTTCGATTGTATGTTCGATTTCAGAGATCGAACATTGCTTTTCACGCTCAAGTTGGTTGTCACACTTCGCGTCGTCATGTCGACAGGCAGAACTGATTGCGACTGGGACGACATCGAGATCAAGCTTGCAGAGCTTTTATCCCTTCCAATCTTTTTCTTCCTCTTCGGAATCTTCGAAATCATGATTTCCCGCTTCTTGTGTTTTTTGACGAAATTCAAGAGCCCGACGACAACAATCAGGATCAAGAGCAAGGCGATTAAACAAAGGAGAAAAGGAGTGAGCCATGGCGCAACTCCACTGGCTGCCGATGGACTTGCGCGTGACGGACCACGGACAACGTCTACTGTTAGGTGCGATGCTGAATTTGAAACTCCCGACGTCGAGCTTCGCGTCATTTCCGAGAAGTTCAGCGTCGAACTCTGGACAGCAATACGTGTCGACGATATTGTGCCTTTACCTGTACATGTCACTGATTTCTTTTTTTCGCAAAACTTGAATGCTTTCTGGTGTTGTTCAGGGAGTTCTGTGCCGCGTTCAACCCAGGAAACGCCGCCAGCATTGCTCGCGTTGCACGTCATTTTCCCCCACGGCCACTTTTCGCATGTTGCCATGCAGTCATTGCGGTTACATCGATGCGACGCGTGTGGCATTGTAGTAGTGCACTCGAGATCGCTGACGACTGGCCTCCAGTAATCAGGGACGCAATTTTTCTGCTCCGCATCGTTGAAGCGGCAAATTTTTTCATTACGGCATTTGACATGGTTTGCGAAATTTTCATTGATTACTTGAGAAAGGTTTTGGTAAGCAGCGCTTGTTAAGACTTGCGATCGATCTCCGGTGAGCTTCGTGAGGTGCTGTGTGATTTCATTCGTTGTGGGCCCAACACAAATGGCGTAGATGAGAATGTTATCGGCTTTAAGCTCATCAGCCGCTTTTTCAGATTCGGATTTGTTAGTCGATTTGCCATCAGAGATAAATATGACGATTTTGTCGGCATTTGGGCGGGCATCGATGAACACCTTCTTCTTGATATCCCGCAGCGCCGCTTCTGTTTGTAATTTGGCTCCTTGTTGATCCGCTGTCAGTTGACGCACCTGGTTTTCATCGTCCGTCAAGTTAAGAACGACTCTAGATTCATTAGAAACCAAGATCACAGCGATCCGAGAGTATTCATCGCCCATTCGAATCTCATCAGGCAGATTATTGATGGTTTTGATCATATACTGGAACTGGGCGTGACTAAAGCTGCTGGATTGATCAAGGACGACTGCGATTTCGAATGGATGTTCCAAATTGTATTTCTGGTGTCCATGGACGGCTGCGGATTCCAAACCAGACAAAAGCGGAAGGAAGACAATTAGGATACATACAATGAACAATGGACTCATGCTTGATGCTTCTTGATTTCCAGTCGACGCTTTTTGCGAAAACGTTTACGGAGATCAGGCTTGCGCTGGATGGGCACAACTGAACACTAGAAGGATGGTGGGAGTCAGTAAAAATTATATGGGACATCTTATGTGAGCAGTGTAAAGCATATCAGCCATGTGCATTATCAGCCATGTGCACGATAACTGTGGTGCGTAGTGCGAAAATTGGGGTTGTCTTATAATGTTCTAACCATGGGCTACTATTTCAGTGAAAAAACAGATCTGGCTTCCATAATTTACCCATAATCGACCATGTGCCTGATCACGGCTAATCACTAATGGTTTTTTTCGAATATCTCATGAACGGTTACAGCTAGGTTAATTTTTAAAAGAGGTTTGGACTCCTTGAAATGTAGCGGTCATTTAAAATTGTTCCAGACTAAAAACTAAGCGTTATTAGTTTTGACTAAAAGTGACAATTTTTGACCTCTGAGCTGCTATATTTCCATATATACTGTAGGCATTTAAGAAAAATTTTACTTCCGCCAAGGCAATCAGTTTTGTGTTTCCTTCCGATAAAGCAAATAAAAAAGAGGTCAAAAAATTCGACTGGCCGAGTGTATTTCATATAGGTCGAGTCTCTCAGAAACCCTCTCTTTAAAAGGCGCAAGCTTAAAAATATAAGTTTTTTCAATCTATCCACAGTGTTTGTACGACTGGCAATACCAAAGAACTACAAGAAGCGCATAGAGTAAATGCACACAATTTTCAGACAAAGGGGATTGTGGCTGATATGTCGTCATCAAAACATTATCTATACGATTACACTTGACGGAAATATGCGGTGAAATATGAGCATAAGCTTGCGACATTTCTTCATCCCTCATTCAAAGTTTGAATTTCGAATCAATTCAGCTGCCAACAATGCGATCGATTCCGCAGCAAATTCGGCGAATGACGGAAAAGGCGCTGATGGCTGTTGACTTTGACTTGATCGTCAAAGTCAACAGCCATCAGCGCTGACGGGCCAGGAGAAAGAATCTGGTTCAAGGAAAAAAAAAAGCAATGGAGTCGGCTTTTTGAATCAGTTTTGCCCCCAACAACCGATGCATGGCGATAAAATGATGAAATACTTGGCGAAACCTAAATAGATAGTGTCAAAATCCAAGTTATCTTCCTGGTGGAAAGCTAGATTTTCTTTTTACCCCGCCTTTCAAAATTGGCACGGAAATATTTGGCCGCCCCGGCAACAAGTGCAGCCAGCGAATCCGTATTTAGCACAGTTGGAAAAACGATTGCCGACTCACAATCTCGTTTTAAAATCCGAAAACTGTGCGTCAATTGGCTTTTGATCAATTATTGCTAGTGATCATGCTCTCAGCATGCTTTCAATCTAATCTTAGCTTTGCTTTTTTGAATCTAAATTGTAATGCCGGCTCCTTTTTGTGTTTTTTAGTTATATTTTTCTCGATAAAGACGTGGATTTTGACTAACAAAACATCGTGAGATCTCTGTGCAGTTTGTGCGCATTGAGTGAGTGTCGTAGCAAGCAAAAACATTGGTCTTATGGATACGACACGACTAGGTGGCTAAGATGACAACAGATTTCGCCACGAATAAAAGCTTCTCGAATGATTACCATTAAAAATGTTAGAGACAGCTTGCGATAGAGCTGCTTATTCTGACCAATCGTCTTGAACCACGACGACCAACAGTCTGGAAGTAGGAGCTCTATAAAAATAGCAAGCACTAATATCTTTCAATGCCACTCCCCATTCTGACGCAGACAAGCAGTTCGAATCGTCTTCTTTATTCGCTGAAAGAAGTATTCGTATTGGTAAGTGCCTAATATAAGTTGGACGCTGTATCCTTTAACATTTTGACAGCTTCTAATCCATCGCTAAACTGTGTCAGTTTCAGCCCCCTAATTACAATAAGTGGTTTAAAATTAGCCAAGTTACTTCGAAAATGTAACTTCAAGAAATATTGCATGAGTGCCAAAATTTTTTTACAGTTTTCAGAGATGACTTCGGTTACCCTCGTACTAATTCTTGCTGCGGCTGGTTTCCTAAGCGTTTCGCTCGGGCAAAGTTGCACAAGTGAGTACGCAGATTCTCTGTGTTGCTCTCTTGCTGACTGATATTTCATTTACGCAGCCGAATACTACAAGTACGATCCTACATATCAACAGGCACGGTAGCTGCCTGTTTAGCCCAGCCACACAGACGTGCAATGTTAAGCGGGCAACTTTGCCTGTCAATAACTCGACAAGAAATCAACAAAAGGGCACAAAATTTTGGGGATGAGCTTTGTTTGCCATGGCCAATAATCGTGCAAAATTTTGTTGGAAATGGCTTGGCCGTTCTTGAGATCCAAAATGCACGTTTTGCTGTTCCAGAGATGACGACGGAAGACGACGACGACGACGACGACGACGACGACGAAGTACTTAAGTCCTGTCCGCAGCAATAACCACTGAAGCTACGGAAAAAAGAGTTGGTTTTTCTGAAAGCTCTCATGGCGGGAATTATTCTTTTGAGGGTGTGATTTAAAGATTCGCGCTAATTAATTCTTTTATGCTCGAAAAACTGGATTTTAGCACATACCACCAGCAGGCGGAATATTTTTATTAGCCGTGTGGCACGTAAGTGCTGTTTTCTGTTAGCCGTAGATGTCCCCGAAAGGCGTTTTTGGCATTTTTATTACTATCTATTGGTTAGGTTTTCAAGTATGACATGTTTTTTAAAATCTGTTTTAGCTACGATCTTCGTATTTTTACATTTTTCATAGGTAATTTTATATCGCAGGGCTGTATACGACTGCAACAATTTAATGTTTCGATCGCGAAAGAATAAGGTGGATTATGTGACGTGCCTATTATATGAACAGTCCTAGTGTTTGACTGCATTATGTACTCCGGCCGCTACAGTTATTAAAGCACCAACAGTATTAAAATTTTCTTTCCAATCGGATGTTATGCGCAGCTCATGAGGGATTAGATGGGAAATTCGTCTGTATTGGTTTTGCAACTTAACAACATGTACGAAAAAGTATTGGTATTTCTAAAAAAATCTGTTATCAGACAACAAAAAGGTTAGCCCAGCCACCCTACTATAACCAAATGCGAGGCAAACGAGGTTGGCTGGGCTCCCTCGGCGGCACATGCTTAAGTGGGTTATACTTATGTGGACGTGATATATCTTTTATGTTGCCTTCAGGGCGAGGCTCACAATCGTTTTCCCACACTCACCCACAATGTATGTCTCTGTGGTGTACTTGGTACCTCGTGGAGTCGTGGGGTTGACTCCCTGCGGGATTTTATTCTGTTTTTCACAAAAGGCTAGTACCCACATCACACTTATTCGTATTTTGCAGTAAGTACAGAAGTTTGGAGTTTTGGAATACGATCCCCTTCTGTTACCTCGAACTCACTTGGGGAACAGTGAGGACTTGCTGAGGGTGCATCTGCCGTGACAGCACGAGGACTGCATGTGTAGCACCTACTTAGTGACACTAGAACAGGAAATTCAGCTTCTTTGGAGCCAGCATGCTAATAGCTTTGGGCGTACAACCTTCAGCACTAGAACGACCATCGGGCCTTGTGTTTCCATCTCTCTATTGCCTGAATGAAGTGGCTGAGGTAGGGGACGCCCTGTCACACTTTTTTAGTGACAGTAGCAATTCTATTTGATCACAATTTTCTTACAAACGCCGCCGAGGGAGCCCAGCCAACCTCGTTTGCCTCGCATTTGGTTAGAGTAGGGTGGCTGGGCTAACCTTTTTGTTGTCTGATAACAGATTTTTTTAGAAATATCACTGTGGATTCGTGCAATGAACACTGCAAAACCGAGAAGTGCGATCAATACAGGAAGGCTAACCCTGGTTGCTCTTACACACACAGTTGTAACAAGACGCAAGTAGCAGGCTTCTGGACTGTTCGATGTTTCTGCAACGGACAGTTAAAACGGAACGCATGATTCAATGCTTCGCTTATCTTTTTTCAATGTAGCTAGCAGATTAAGACGAAAATCTTGTATCGAACAAATGCAGCGAGAATAAAGTCTAGTTGGAAAGCTTCATCCTGTATAAAGCCGTCAAGTTTTTCCATCCTGCCAATGCTACTTGACAGTTCACACTCTGAAAGCTCGTAAAACATTTCCCACCGTGCGATTCAACTTCAAGACTGCCCGTCCATTGCTGGACTTACTGTAGGTATCACGAAAAAAACGTCGTCAACACCGCCCCCTCCTTTTCTGCACAGCATACTGCATGCACAGCATCTGTGTCTGCCCCTATATGTGATTTATCTGTGAAGCTTGCATGCTAGGGGGCCGTCCATAAAGTACGTCCACTCTACCCGGGGGAGGGCGAAAAGTGGACGGAAGTGGATGGAGGAGGCTGGCGCCAAGTGGACTTCCACTTTACAAAATTGACGGGAGACATATCGAAAAAATGGCGTAATTATCAATAGGTGCAAATATAAAAAATGCCAATATTTAAATCATCAAACGACGATCGACGATCCAAAGACTCCTCGGTGAGTGACTCAGATCATCATAATTTCACTTTTTCAACATTTTGATCTTCTAGATTCTCTTTTTCTGAGGAAGATAAAACGTTTAGTGCTCGTGCCAGTGTTTTTGTTTTTGTTTTCGATCAAATCAGTTGACACAAGGCACCTGAATCGATCCACCAATCGTTTCAGTGGATCGATCGATGATGGGAGCAATGCTTTTTCAGAGTAAATATTTGCTATGGAGGGGGTGTCCGCTAAAGTGGAAGTCCATTTTTGGGGGTCGAGACAAAATAGATGAAAGGTAGATAGGAGGAGGGAAGAGATAAAAAACCCGATTACTGAGGGGAGCGACCGGTGGAGCTTTTGCATCACGCCAAAACCAAGTCCTCCGACCTAGTGCACAGCCACAACCACTACCAAGTCCTCCGACCTAGTAGATAGCTGAAACGTCACCCTGACGGGTGACGCTTTCAGCTGCCGTCTCCGCGCAGAGTATCGATTGCCAGTCGAGCCTCTACAATACTACTTGTAGCTTTCACCAAAGTTCTTAAATCTACAGTAACAATGCTTTTACTGACAATAAGAGAGAGACACAAAAGCCCTTAGCCATGCTCAAGCCATGCTTAAGCCCTCAAAGCAACGTTTCGTCGAGCCGTGGCGTGGTACAAGTCCATCGTTGAAAACGCATTCAAAGACTTGAAATCAACCCAGATCCTGACTTTTAAAGAATTTTCTGGTGAGGCAACACGCCGTCATAGTTCCCCCCATGGTGGTGTTCCAATGACCTGGGTTTTTCACTGTCTGACCTGACCCTGACCTTGACCGACCCCTCAAAAAATTTCCTGACCTGACCTTGACCTTGACCGAACCCTCAAAAAACTTTCTGACCTGATTAATGAACTGCTGGGAATTGTAAATTTTCTGGCACTGACTTTGACATTGATGGAACAAAAAATTTTGCTTAACCGGCACCAGCAACAAAGCTTCTACGTGTTTGCAATTTCAGGAAGAAATTTTACTTAGCTGACAATTTGCTGGCATTACGTGAAATTTCACGGGCAGTCCAAGAAACTGAATTTTTATCAAGCTCAAAAAGATATCCAAAGATGCTTTCACGGCTTTGGGAAAACTAGAGAAGATGACGCCCGTTGAAAATCAAAGATAAATCTCATTCGTTATACGTCAATTCCCGCTCAAACTGCCTGCTGCATGATCGATTTCTTGTCGCCGTAATTTGAGAAAAGGCGCCTTACCAGGCTGGAACTGGCTGGTACAGCCAGAATACCTCGCGCAAATGACGCCAAGTTTGGATATGAACGAATGGGAAGAGATAGGGATGGCATTCGCAAGCACACACTAGGCTGGCACACAGTAGTCTATGCAGCTGGGCTGGTAGGGGACTGGACGAGTAAGACAGTTGCAATAGCCCGAGACTCACAATCAGCAGGGGCCAGTTCCACAGCGCGATTCTAATTTTTGATTGTACGAATTGAGGGCACTATGTATTAGACATCAACTTGGGACAACGCTGAGACGCCAATTTCGGACGCTCTACAATAGCTGTTCTAGGGGTGCCTTATCCGTAGATTTAGGCACGTCCTAAGACAGGTCATACAGTATCTTGTTTCACAGTAAAATACTGTTTTCTGTACTGTACTTACACGCACGTACTGGCACGTACAGTATGTATTTCCCGCGTAAAATTTAAGGCGGGAAATACACACTGTACGTGTAAAGCGCGATGTATACTCGAAATGGAGAACGTGCGCACATCCAAAGTCCATTTCAAAAAAGACAGAAAACAAAGGTGTGCGCGCTCTTTTCCGCGAACTGTCCATTTTCTAGTATACATTGCCTCGAATGGAGACCCAAATGGAAGGAATGGTCCCTCCATCGAATGGAGACGGGAAGCCTGATGGAGACTGTCTCCATTCGTGCCGCACGTGACGAGAGGACTTGGAAATTAATTCTGAATTCTCGTATTTTGGAATATTTCGAGAAAAATCGGCCAGTTTTGGCCATTTAGGAGGTACAGGCTCGTGAGCTTTTATGTAAATTCGATGAGTGGAGAAAACCAGGTATGTAATATCCGTATTTTACTCATTTCTCAATATTTTTTGAGGAGTGGCCTTAAAAAATACAGCATGGCTGTACAATGCACCCTCACAGTAAAGAGTCACATTTTGCGGGAGTTTCGTCATCTCACCTGCACTGTTATGAACAAGGTTTGCAAGGTTTCGTCTTTAGCAATCATGTGGTAGATAAATTATAGGCCTAGGTATCATCAATCCGTTTATATGTTGGTCCTATTTCAGATATGGAATTCGGATCACGTTGGCTAGAACGGGGATAGGAAATACTTGGTTCAGCTAAACAAAGAACATGTCGACGCCGGAAAAAGAAAATCAAGTACCTATCGTTCCAACATAATGAAATTCGCGATGATTAGGCAACGCTGGCTCGAGGCAAAGATGATGCTGGCGCGGTGTCAGAGTCTATTGGCAACATAAAAGAAGAGAACTAAACAGGTAGAAGATATGATGTTTCAAGCGAATCGATGATCTGTCTTGGGTAGATGATCAATTATTGGCAATAAGTGTTTACTTATTTTATGTACAGTACGGTACTCTTATTTTGGAATTCTTTTGTGGTGAAAAATTTTCGGTTGTATCAGTTCGTAAAGTCCCAGTCCGTCAGACATCCTGTAGCTTTTTATTTCAAGAAATCTATATTTTATGTGCATATTTTTCATTATGTAATGCTAAGGTAAAATATAAGTGGAGACGCGCACATTTTTCCTTGTGCGCAACACTTGGAATGGTCCACGAGGAGCCCGTCTCCATTCTCGATTTCTCCATTTTGTCTCCATTATCGAGTATACATCGCGCTTAAGCTGGGCACCCATTACTGGTCGAAGTTTGCTGTGCGATTGTATTCGAATAATATTACTATGTCACGAGGACGTCTCGGCTAAGGCAGGCTGGTCCACATTATATTTTGTGAGATCTGATCTTAATTTTGTGAGTCTCCCTCCTGTCAAGTGCATGAATTTGCTTGGGTAAGGAGTAAAATGATGATAATGAGATTCTGTCGTCCTTTTTTGGCCTCAATGGTTAAAAAAGGAGGACCGAATTTTAGTTCAGCTAAAGAAGCCCTTTTTTGCAGATCGAGAGAGCTCAGGCAAAGTGCCACAATCTCAAGACGCCCAAAGATTGCCCTAAAAATTGCTCTAGAAAGGTCAGCTCAAAATTGCCCTAGATCAAGGGCAACTGCCCTGCGCCTGACAGCGATTACAGCATGGCAGTGCTGCTAGGATATAAAGACACCAGACTTGGGACATGGTCGTCGTCCTGAACTTAAGACAGCTTGGTGTGCTGGGGTGGGACCCCAAGCTGATTGTTAATGACTTAGGACTATCCTAGAATTTAGGGCATGCCTTGGGATTTAGAACTGTGACACTGCCCACAGAATCCCACGCTGGAAGGTAGGAGCTCGAAAATTTTTTCGCCAACATTTCACTAAATTTACTTTCTTTTTTTGGTCAGAATAATCTGACCGGGTGCAAGAAATTCAGACCACCCTGACCTTGACCGACCCTTCAAAACCCTCTGACCCTGACCTTGACCAGACCTTAAAAAATTTTCTGACCTTGACCCTGACTTTGACCAAGGGTCGGTCAATCAGGGTTTTAACAGAATTCTGACCTTGACCTTGAGGTCATTTTTAACACTACCCTATAACGTCCAAACTTTTTCCCTATAGCCGGCTAGCAGCCATGATGCACAAATATAAGCGAAGCCCTACACCAGCTTCCCTCTGTGTGTCTCCGCGAGGGCATCCTGAACTGGACACGGGTTTTCTCAGACGTTGGCGGATGGGGTGTAAGCCCTGTTGGTGTTTGACTTGTTGCTGCATAGATCAACTGAGAGAATTGAGTGACTACCATACGCCTTCTTTCGAACCTCAGAAAAACATAAACCTAAAACAGAATGTAAACACCAACTCTTACCAATAAACTAAGCAGATTTTTCTAAAATGTACTTTCGATATGCAGGTGTCACGTTGCTGGCCTACGTGACTGTGTGTGGAGAAGAGCAATCACGAGACCAACCGCACTAGACGAGAATTATATTACGGTTCCCCATACTCTACACAGATAGCCTTCTCTGGCCGTAGCCCTAGCGAGCAAGCGTTACAATAACGCACACTACACTATAATATGATACCTACGCGGGAGATACAAACTCAAATGTGACACAGGCGGCAGAAAAAACAACAAAGTACTTCTTTTATGCCTCTATCATAGCCGATATCTTATCTTCGATTGCGCAAAAAATTCAAAGGCCCCTCATATTTCTTGCTCGCAATAACGTTCCTCAGTCCTGTGGAAAGAAGAGAAACAAAAACCAAAAATTCTAACCCGTGAAGGAGTCTAACTGAGGGCCTCATGGTCGCAAAACAAACGTGTTGATAATGATACCATGACACCATGATAATATATTCTGGGTGTTTATTATGGGGAGCACCCTTTCGAAAAAAATTCATGCGTTATTGATTGTTGAAAAAAATTTCAAATCCTTTTTTCTCATGATCCGATCAGAAACTTATCCGATCCTGGCAACGAGCAGAGGGTCGTGTAATCCTGTGCTCGTGGTCCACATAGTGGACTCGGAGTGTCTAAGTAACTTTCGGGCTATGCGCACACATGCTCATTGTAGGTAATGTTTAAGCCGCGGCTAGGTAGATTTTTGTTTCTTGTGTCCCTTCACCCTCAAGCATGTCATCGCTGAAATGATAAACCATGAGCATGAACATAAAGTTGGAAGCAGCAGCAGTTGGAAGGGAGGCATGTAACGATTAGCCATACCACTTTACTCGCAGCGCTACAGCTTTAGCATACTGTATGCAGGTAGCTCGGGTGGAACAGCACAGCTGCCTTTAGGAAGCCTGTCTGAACAGCAGCGGCACACAACAGAGAAGCATGTTGGATTGGATTTGATTCTGACATCGGCAAGCATCTGTGTGCGAGTGATTATACACTGTGCATTGCAGGCCACCACTCCTATCCTTGTGGCTGAGTAGACCAATCATCCTAAGCCCTGGCTCCGCTGTGTGCATTGGCTGGTCTAGAAGTTTCGAATCTGTCATAACACATTTTTTGGAAATAACAGAAAATATAGCCATGGGGTAAGCTTTACAGCGCACACTAAACTACGTGATATACTGTATTCGCGGGAGCTACACACTCAAGTGTTGCCTTGAAATATCCCTAAAAAACCAGCCACCCTCCTCAAAACCTCAAAACCAAAAGTGATGTCCGCCCTATATTTATTTCCTGACAATCCATGACCACAATGAATTACAGTGCACGTCATTTATGTACAACATATACAGCAGCAAGAGGTGCTCCACGTTATTTTGGTTATGGGAGTTTTGGACAAAAAAATATTCATGACAAGGACAAATACATAATATGCGATACGCATAACGCATATCCGTTCGTTCCAAGCTTATCGCTCATCTGCGGTTATACACAGAAGATAATAACTTATTTATCTTACCACAAATTTCCCATAGATTTTTCTTCCAAGAAACGAGAAACAGCCGAAACTCATTTTTCATCATTCTACTAAGCCACAGATAAAAATAAAAATTCAACGAATGTGATAGACATTCGCACAAGTCACTAACAGCCTCGGATAGTTCTCTCAACCTTACCCCTGTCCTGCAATAAAAGCAGTCAGATTCAACTATCTCTCCAATTGTAAATATGCAATAGCCAACTTGATTCAACATGAACAGGGCATCGAGGAGTAAGACCAAGGATATGACTGAATCCAATTGCTCATCCTTGCTAGCCTGCTTTGGTTTTGATTGCTGTTTGGGATCAGAAGAATTAGAAACATTCGAAATCTTTCTTTTATCCTGATCATTTTCAAGAATATTTATGTTTGGATGTCGTTGATCAGTGACAGGTTGTCCAGGGATACTCTCAGGTGCTAGCCCCCTATCACTGCTGTTGCCATCCCCTATGGTCGACACAGGCAAATTTAGTCGACTCATTTCCAATGTTATCAGTTCTGGTCGCTCTTTCGTCACAACACAGCTGATAGTTGGTCTGGTCTTAACTAAATTTCTTTTCTTTTTTACCACAACAGCAATTATTTGACATGAGAAAAATGCCATGGAGAGAACAAGGACGAATGGCAAAACCATGTTGGTCATTGTTGAGAAAACAAAATAAACGTGGTCTTTGTAGTAAGCTATAAAACTAGCTGAAATATACAAGGCTAATTCGTAGCGATCAAAAATTATTTGAAAACGTAATAAGCTGATAAGAGTGATAAGTAGGCCGATCGTAGTTTTTACAGCTAGAATTCCTTTTGGTGAGAGTTTCATATGAGGCCATTTCAAAGCCACGTATCGCTGAGCTGTTAGGGTCAATGTGAATAAATCGGAGGCGAGAGAAGAAGAAAAAGCTAAGCCATAACTGATAATATCTGAGAAAGCTCTCTTATCAGTTAACTGATAACCGATGTAAAATACGTTGAATAAAAAGTCGAAAACGGTGATAAGGGCCATCAGAATAAAGAAGATGGATTTTTCTTTTAATAATTTTCGCCAAATAGTGCATATTGAAAGAATGCAGGAGAGAATACCAACAGAACAGATGAGAGTAGTGGCACATTGCCATGGAGGGGTGGTGACAAGAATCATTGAAGAATTCATGCTGTTACTCAGCAGTGATAAAATGAGGGATCTGTTCATAATCAGGGGATGTCCTCTAGAATGGAGAAACTTTAGATTCACTTATTCGTTTTATAGAAACACTAGGTATGGGCTTGGTGGGCCATATTTTTGGAACAGCTGCATTTTAAAGAACCGACCCTACCAACTTGCGCTGCTACCGTGATCGTCGTGCCTGATCTGATCTGATTTATTTATGCCCGACAGACGGAGGATGGATTACGTAATTGGCGACACAAACCCTCTTGCTGGAGCAAGGCAAGCTACGGCTGAAACATCAACTCGAGAGATTGACGTTTCCCAGCCAAGGAATCATCTGTAGATACAGTCGCAAGAACTGCCTGCTCCAGCCAAAGCTTTAGCCCACTCCCCTGTGCCTGCCAGGAACGAGGATACCTGCCCTACCTGCTACTCATTCAGTATGATAGGGGGAAGCAGGTGGGACAATCACCTCACACACGATACATTGCATATAACACCAGCTTAACCTGCTCCCCAATATTGTTCTAACCGGTAGTGCCAGACCCGACTTCAACTCTCACTGTGAGGCCATCCACCTGGCCACTCAAACTAATTTTCCCTCGCGCACCACATCCAACCGCATAATTACAAATATCCCGCAGCCGTCTGGCCAAATATAACGTACCTGCTGTGCATAGTGATTCTTCGAAATATCAATTGAACTTATCCATACTGCGACTTCGGAGGAATTCGGATGAAATATTCAATTATTTCACTGAAATAAGGCTTGATTAGAATTTGGGTTGGACAGGGGGTAGTTTTTCAGTTTTGAGTGGAAATGGGAAATTCGAGCCTTCCCCATCGGTGTACAGTATCTGGCTCGTGTGGTAGGAGGGGCAGAATGGAAGCAAGAACATAACTAGTGAACTAGTGAATGGAAAATGTATTAGCAAAGTCCATTTTATTGATGGCATCAACAATGATGTGTTACTCTTCGAAATGAATTATGTTCAGGGCTGGTACATTCAATGTCGAGCACATACAACTTGGCAGATGTACAATTGTAAGAGCACTGAAATGTTTCGTCGATCTTACGGTTGCTAGTCCATTAGATGATTGCCTGTGCTTAACTTGTGTTACGTGGAAAGTTCTAGCGTTAATTAACAGGTTCCAACACAGTGAGCTAAAAAGGGCACAGCGGGCACTAACATTCGTCAAGTAAAAAGGCTCTGAATGATTAAGCGATTTAAAATCTCGCCCGCTACAAACGAGCAACGGAAAATCTTCCTGCGGGAGATATAGCATCAACTAGGGGCCACCTAAGGGGATACTATTTGGAGGGACAGTTTTCGAAATCATCGTTTTAAATTAAGAGAACTCCCGAGCCTGCATCGCTTTGTTTTACTGTTCCTTCGATACCCTGTTGTATACAGTAAAAGTATCGTCACGCGTCACGCGCCCACTGTTGGAAGCAGCGGACATTTCTTGATAAAAACAAAGTCGGGATTTTGCTCGCAGCAAAATCCACCTGTTGTTTTTTGGAGCGGTTTTGGATATAAAATTATTTGGCGTGCACGGGTGGCTTCTCTGAGAATTTTTCCGGAGGTTTTTTTCTCTAATCCTATTTCTAGTTTGATAATTCGAAGCAGAAAATCGGAACCCCCCTGAAAATTTCACCATATGTGCCGCTTGGTGCCCGCTTCCAAAAAATGTACCTGTGCTACAGTGGTGCGGCCTGCATCGCGCCTGCGACTGTTTGCGACTGGCGAATTCCAACTTTTGCGGGAATATCTCCTGAACGGTGGAACCAAGAAAAAAATTTTAAAAAGCCTTCGATAGCGCATCATCTTGTGATCATTTTCGTATGCCTTAAATCATTCCAGGACAAAAGGTGCAATCAATAGCCCTGTTATAGAAGGCTTTATGGAAAGCAATTGTCGTACAAGTAGTAAGAAATTTGCCAAATGAAGCAATTCTGGGCGATCCACCCTTGTAGTAAGCTAATGTATAAACCAGGCACACGTAATAGACCGATACCTCGTGATAAAATGTGCGAAATAAGTATCCGTAGCAATGCGAGCAAGCTTTCCAAAGCCTCGACTCAAACCCGATTTTCAACCTACTAATTCCATTCAATCCTGCCCAAGACCCAAATCCACAATTTTGATCAACGTCCCTTCGACTATCTCAGTGCATTCTCGCCATTGCGTGTCGTAGCTCCACCTCATCGATTCTATCCAAACTCCTTCAGCATGCACAAACTGGCCGAGCATTACGCTAAAAAGCACAAGGATATTCTTCGAAGGCCTCTTTTTGAAATAATATCGCAAAAAAAATATTGCAAAGCACTTCTCAGCACAACCAAGGAAGTGACGTCGAATTCTCGCTTCATTCCAAAAAATGGGAGTAACAGTTTAAATTTGGCGCGTCCAAGGTATTTGTCTGCCGGCATTGCAATAAGGTGCGCGTTGGCGCGAGACAGAAAATGCACAGAGAATGTAATTAGAAAAAGATCAAGAGGGAGTGGAAGAGTGCTCGAGTTGTTCCGTTACGAAGTTTGCTTAACTGAAGTTGCGAACGCGAAAAGCTCCACGACACAACGCTGTAGTAAGGGTAACGTAAAACATAACCTCGAACGTACTGTACGCGAATGTTTTCTTGCAAATCAAAAAGTACCTCTTGCAAACGCCAATAAATAAGTTGCTTTTTGCATGTTGAATGAATTGTGTGTCAAGGCTCAACGGCTGTTGTGTTCGTGTTGGTACCTTTGTCAGTCTCATGCGGCCGCAGTTCGGTATTCTCTTTGTTTGCTTGGAAGGAGTGGTGGACGCTCCCGGTTCATACCGCCGTGAGAGGGTGGTTTGGTCTTGCTGACTTGCTCGTCGCCGTGGGTGGCTCACCCAGTACCGTCAGGTGCTCCGAGGGAGGGGAAGGAGCGAAGAGGAGGCAGTCTCGGCTGTGGACGCCGACAGGGGAGACCGCCCGCCATCGTCTAGGGTCATATCATGACCGGTGCCTGGTGGGGTGCTTTGTGTGGGGCGGGGGCTGCCGTGAGGCTGGCCGCTCCGCTCGCTTATCATATCATGACCGCTGGCCGGCTATACTGTAGGCAGAACGGGTTGGAAGTCCCGTGAGGAACTGGGGTGGCGCGGAGCCCACCCCACAGAAAATTTCAGAAAAAACCCTTGTCAGTGTCATGCCTGCGTTCGCTCGGTGCGGTCGAGTAAAACTCCTATTCTATAAGACACGAGGTCTTAAGGGGGATTTTTAGAGAAAGATCCCAGAATCAGCAGTTGAACGCATGAAAAAGGCCCTTAAAGTCCCACGAACCTCGTTCTGACCCATGTAAAACTCTGAAACTTCGTGAGTTCAGAGCTTAAAGTTGGTTTAGCAGGGGCGGAACACTCGAAAATTTTTTTGGCGAAGCCCGATTCGCAGGTGGACTTTTAGCCTGGCTGAAACCTGGCCCAGATCTAATACGTATTCAATGCTTTCCTTTCATGTTCAACGAGCACTGTACCACACGGAACGTTCGAGGTAAGATAACCTTCAGACAAATTCTGCGCCCGCCCATTCGGGCTGGGCTGCGAGCTGGCAATAGATCTGGTCAGAGCTTGATATCCTGCTGCCCCCTCAATATCTCATAGCAGTTTCGCCACGGTGAGATTTGCATGTCGAATCAAAGTAATACATAAAAGGGTGTACTGTGCGCTGGAGCGACTACAGCCTTTAATTTATTAAATGACATCGGAAACTGCATTGCACGCCAAATTTCTGTCTCACCAGGATTTGTCGACTCGAAGCCACAAACGGACGCTAGATCGCAGCGGTTCCGAAACGCTGTCGACAAACTTTGCGCTTCTGCACGAACAAAAGAAGCCCCAAGTAGAAAATTTATTGGAAGTCTCATGAGGAGTCTGGGACGATGTGGGACGCAAACCAACAACAAAAGTGCACGGGTAAAATATCCTCCAAGATTAGCTGAACCGTCAGTCTTACTCCATTGGCATACGAAGCTGAGGACAAACAGTCAAAAATCAAAGTCTATACAAGCATAAACACTTATGCCACTAATCTACAGTAGCAGCGGTGCTTCTAATCATAAGTGTAATGGTAACAGTCGAATTGGGTTTGATTGGCTGGAGTCGTGTTTGGACAATTCGGACATGCCTCAGTGCTCGTCCAAGAAAATAATTCGCACGACGTTGCGCAAGTGGCGCTGGCTATAAAATTGAAACTTCGACACCAGACCTCTCGTGAACACGCGGTCGCGCAGTCTTGAATTTGGTTTGCTGGAAAAGCCTTAATTGGGGTTTCGGTTATACAAATATTTCTTTTTGTATAATTGCGTCCAAAATCTAAAAAAATCATATAAAATAGAAGGTTGTGTGCAAAAAACTCTTACTTGTGATTTGGCACAATGGATGCGCTGGGAAAAATGGTTTCGCGCACTCCTGATCGCCGATTACCATAGTTTTTAACTGTATGCTCAGACAGTATTCTAAGCCGTTGTAATCGAAATCATCGCAATCTCGATTTCGAATCCACGTCTTGCCAGCTGGCATTTTCTTGTTACTGCTTGTCTCTGCGTCATACCAATACGTTGTGGTCAGGGTGATGCAGCAGGGCGTGCCAGGACTAGTTTTATCGCGTTGCATGGCGATCCACACAGCCTTTTTGTTGCCAAGCTGGGCCTTCAAGCATAAATCAAAAGCAGGGTTATTCGAGTTTTGGTGCGACAGTACGGTGCAGGGCAACCAGTAACACGTATGCGCTAGCTCCCTAAAAACGTATAGAATACTGTAAATCACATTAATTTCTCGGTTTTCGCGGATGGCCTCGATCGCAAAAATTTCCTTCCACGAAATTTTTATGTGGAAAGCATGGATTTTCAGCGAGAGCATAGGTTCAGTTTTACCTTGTTTCCACCTGCTCATAACATTAAGTTGGTCTTCAACCCGCAACAGTTTCCATAAACGTTTGAAACCACCTTATCAAAAAAATGCGGATATGAGTCACATTATCAATATAGTGATGCACTGAACTGACCAGAATCTTGAACAGTACTAAAGAGAACAGTCTTTTCTCAACCTATGCACCTGACCAGAAGCTATCTAACTGGATTGGAACGGATCCTTGTGAATTTTTGTGGATCACGATGGATTCTGACAGATTGGGGAATCTGGGACGCCTATAGAACCCATTGAGCATTACATAATTTGATCACTGACAACCTGAGATCAACTTTTGGCAGCTGCTCACCGTTTTTTATTTCTTCGGAATTTCTTCCAAATACAGTGAGTAAAATCATCTTTGAATGCTCATGCAACCCTGACCGAGAGGCCGCAGTTCTGTTCCGACTAGGGACGGCAGTTTAGTAAGCCCGTTCTCAGAGTTGGAACCGGTCTTCGACGGCAGTTTAGTAAGTTCGTCGCTGGCCTCGCACACCTGGCTCTGGGCGACTCACCCGGTACCGTCATGTGGCGGACGCCTGACGAGTAGAGAATCAGGAAACTGGTTCCCGAACACCAGTCGGGAAGGTCCCTCCCTTCTCGCCCAGTATCATCCTGGGATGCTGGTGCTGGCACAGGATGCCCTGGTGCGGAGGTGCTCCTAGTGGAGACACGCAGAGGGAAGCTGCTGTGAGAGCTGGTCACATCACAGCCTCGCTTATCATAATAGTTATGACTGCTGGCCGGCTATAGGCAAAACGGGTTGTAAGTCGCGTGGGGAACTGGGGCGGCACGGGGCCCAACCCACAAAAATTTTTAAAAAATCTTTGAATGCTCAGGCGTATCCATTCACAGCTCCTTCCACATCAAATTTTTTCGACCCATCCTGGTCTTGCAGAGGGAGTCAATTTTTGCCCCTTTCCGCGGGCTATTGGGCTTTTTAGCTGACCTTATCTTCCCATGAACTATGGTCCATCCGGGATGGCAAGAGCGCGCAAGACGGCGCGATGTTGGTGGCTATACCGTGGGGTAACTACCCAGCCCGTGCCCCGTGAGGGGTCTGGGTTCGAGAGCCCCTCGCCCCATAAGACCTCTCCTCGTTCATGCACACCGAATGGATAAAGAGACAGAGACACCCACCGTCAGGCGTGCAAGGCACAGAGAGAACTTGACCAAGTTCTCAGATGGCTCAGATTGAATCCAGGCTGATGGTCCCCGGCTCTGCCAAGCAAACTGTGACCACACGCCTTTCACCGCTACACCACCCAGCCGGCTCCTTACACGCATCTAATGGTTGAAGCTCCTACGTGCAGGAAAGTAGGTACACCGGAGCTGATTGTGTTCTTTAAAAAGATCGAACATTCCCACACAGTCTGGAGTATCAGCGAGAGATTCATCATATGCGTAACCAGTACTGATGACTGACGGTTAGCCAGAAACCGCGAAAATTTGTATCCGCGAAATTTTTCAAAAGTCCAGGACCGCAAAACTTGGGTACCGCGAAATTAAAGTAGTTTACAGTACTCATGGCAGCGACTGGATCAGTTTAAAATTCGATTTTTTTCATTATTAATCTGGTAAAGTCAGCTAATATGTTGCTTGACCGGATTGTGAACTATGCTTGGGCTGATTGGTGAAAAGTGCTGTGCCAAGAGCCTAAGAACCGAATATATCGCTGCTGGCAGCAGGATTATTAAAGGCTTCACGCATGGACAGGGTCGCCAAAGCGAGTTCTCTGGATTGAAGATAAACTAAAACCAGTGTTATACCAGAGCAAGTTGCGATGCAGCGTTGTACTCCCTTGTTGTGTGCACTTGCGCTAATGTCGCGTTGAAGCTTAGGCAAGTTGCCCATGCGTTCGCCCAACTTCCAGAAATTTTTGGAATAAAAAAACATCGCCCACCGTCCATAAATCCACCGAGCGTTTGGGTGCAAGTTTCGGTAGTTATATCTGCTGCTGTAACACCTAAATTGAGTAAGCATATGTTCATAGTATACTGTACTGAGACATTTTTCAAATGTTCTTCACATTCTGATTTGATGGCCTGCAATAAGAAAATAAGGAATTGAGATCTAAAATTTTTTTCTCCCCCGGGCCACTCATCCCTTATTTTGCCTCCTACTTTTGTATCAAGTCCTACTTTTTTCTGAAGGGGGCTTGACAGCGATATTCTAAGATTGCGACTTTACCAGCGGGTGAACGATCAAGCGAAGAAATAGCGGTTTCCCAGCAAGGGAAGTAAGTCATGCTCTCCCACTCGACAAAACCCACTGTGCACCAGGGGGCACGTTCGAGCCTGCAGTGAGCCTATGAAAGGCGGAAATGAAGCCCAACCGACACGATGATGTTTCACAAGGCGCTGAGGCTGATGCGAAGTGTGCTTCAGTCACGCCTCCACGACTCGTCCTTCCAGTGCCATGCGAAGAACTCAACAGGCTAATTGTCAGTCACACACAGGGGCAGGAATCTCGAATAGGACAGAACGAGTAGAGTACATTGCGCATACAGTTAAGCTGCTTTTCCGCGAGAAGGCTTAGGTTTTGAAACAGATTATTTCCTCTACAAAATAAAACTCGCGAACTCATCAGAAAAGTAATATGCGAGCATCACCAAAAGTGTAGGTCTACATATGAAAGGAGGTGCAAGCCGATATGACGGAAGTAACATTGTCTATGGCGCATAACTGATTGGAACATTTTAAAAAAATGGGTTGACGCGTTGAAACTATCATTTTTACTAAGTGCGCTTTCTTCAGGAATGTACTTGCGGCAATATGCGAAGCGTGGTGGGCGTGCATGTTTCCAAAAAGAACAAGCTACGATCAGCTTAAAACAGTAATAACGCGGCTCTCTGTTTTCAGGTCAGGTTACAAGGTTTATACAGTTAGAAAGTCAAAAGACTGGTTGGGAAGTTGCTGGTCTAGAAGACTACAAAAGTGTGCATTTGAATTCTCAACAAACGGATCTCGCTTAGGGAAAGCCAGGTTATGATTGTATTTTTAGGATTCTCCAGAAATATCTCTAGCAGAGGTTAAGAGTTTCAAAAAAGGTTCATCCCATATTTTATGAGCCGAATGTAAGAAGTGTTGGGCCCGCATACCTGATCCCTTTTAACGTTGACGTGCATCTTGTTCAATATTTGAACTATACATTTCTTTTTTCTCGTTAAACCTGGAATAAAAAGCTGCGATATAACTGCTTTTGTTGAACTGTTGACCAAAAATTTTAATAATAGCTTTCGTTGATTTGTTGATCAATATTATTCAAGTTATCGAAAATTTCAATCAACAGTTCAACAAAAGCAATCATCCCGCTGCTTTAATAATAGAATTTACAATTATAGGAAGATGGATCCGAAATCCAGGCTCTTGGTTCTGCTGGTTAGCTACGCCCTCAATACAGGTTTGTATATTAATTCTAATACATGTCTGATTCAGACGTTTTCTGATGAAAGACTCAAAATTCCATTAGTCCCCATAGGTCACTCTACTGTATCAGTAGGATGAGGTAGCTATAGACGATTCCTGTGCTAAAAGATACCGTGGCTCACAAAAATAGTAATTTACGTTTCGAACAAACTACATATATTGTACTGCACTTCTGGGTGGGATTTTGTGCTTTTATTGAGAGCAACACGATGCAATTCGACTATTCTTGACCGTAAAATCTGGTACATAATACCTGGGAGCCCTTCAATGAGATTTCGAGCAATTGTAAGGTGGGTGAAAGATACCGATAAAAAACCCTATTTGAGGTGTGTACCAGCGTACTACAGAATACTCAAATAAGACGGAAATTTCTTATCAGTGTGCAGTCTTATTTTTCCAGCTTGCCTTTCCAGCTGTAAACCTCATCGTGATTCAAAAAACTGTTTGCAAAAATGCTTCATGACTCTCATGTTTCATGCTACTGTGGAAATTTTCCTGGAACCATTTTATTTCAGCACCACTCATACTAGTGCTTGGGAAAGAGGGATACGCTTGCCTCACGTCAGTGAGAATAGATCCACTGAGGTTACGGTGATAAAAAAATTCTGACGAAGTCTAAACTAGCAAAATGTTGATGTCAGGAGAATTTCGCTAAATTCTCGGGCTTAAAAATACACCCCCTTTCCCACGTCTGCAACGATAGTTAATCTAAACTAAACTTAATCTGGACTGTACTGTACCTGACATGATTTTAATGTCAGCATAAATCTAGAGTGATAAATAGTTGATATTTTGAAAGACCGAGTGACATAGTAAGCAATTAAGAGAACTGAGAGACAATGTGCAGCGTACGTAATCTGACGTGAGAGTTTACTTCAGAATCTTGCTTGCCACTGTATAATCACTGCCATTCACACAAATCTTTGAATTCAGCTTGTGACACTTCAAGGGTATTTTGCGATCGACCCAGCGGATATGCTTGGTTATATGTGAAAGCCTACACACCTGTTAATATACCTTCGCGCGACACCGGCAGCGTATGTTATCCTCTCATATTATGATCAGTCAAATAGTAGGTGTGCGTTAACAATTTTTCAGGCTGGGTTCGATAATTGGCTTGATCCCGACGACTTTAAATTGATGCAGGCTTTGTGCCTGTCAAAGAATTTTTTTATTGCAAAGACAGGCACAGATGTTCACACATACAGGAGTTATAAAACAGATCCAACATATGAATGGCACAGACTTCCAAACACTTGGAGTAATTAATAAAGAAAAGGAAAAATGATGAAACGGGCGTTCACTTATCCCCGAAATGCTGTTTTAACATCGCTTTCAATATTGCGATAAAAATGGAAAAAGTAAAAAATATTGTTCACTCTTCGTGCATAGTTTTATTTGGCTTTCTCATGGTCATTCCAGTCAGCACTCGACGTTCAGTCGCCATTCAGTGAGACACATGTCAGCAAGGGGATTGTGTTTTTGCCCCTGCAAACTAGGACGCCTTTCTTTTTGACGCTGGCCGAACAAGCGGCATGATTTTGGCATTCCAGGTTAGTTTGGTCTGAGCGTCAACACCATTACGAAAATCCATTTATCGTTCGCACAGGCTCATTGTGGCTGCTGCTTTCTTGTCCGCACTCGAAAGAACGATAGCTGATATTATGGGACTCATCATCATGCATCAAGTGCAGGGAGTGTTCGATTTCGAGGATATGCTGTTCGATTATGAATTAACAGTATAGCTTCACAAGGCACCGCTTCAGGTCTAAGGCGCGCCAGGTAGCAATAAATAATTTCTCATATTTATACGTTAGCTGTTAATATTAGACAGGATTTAAATTAAGGTAAAAACAGTTTCAGCTTTTCCTGGTTTCTGGCGCAAATTTTGAACATTAGCTTGTCTTATTATTTAAAGCTGTTATCATTATCATGTACACTGTAGTTACACATAAATTGACGTATCAAACCTTCTCGTATGGTATATTTTTTTACAGCATCGCTTCGGTTTGAACCATTTAGAAAGCACCCCGAGAATTCACTAAAATAAGTAATAGCTTGAAAGTCGAGAAAGGGTACATATTTTCGATTTGTCGATTTGTTTTAAGTGCCTCCCCCCTCCCACCAAGAAGAACTCTGCCCAAAAAGCCTTCCCGCATCGAATATAAATTTCAAGACGACTAAGTGGCAACATACTGTAAATTTATATGTTCAAGACTTCAGATGATAGTTGGGGTGGCCTGACGACAGCTTGCTAAGAACACTAAAATGATAACTTTTTCGATTGTAATTTATTGCTGCTTAGTCATCTGTGGCAGTGCTTATTATCGGATCTCTGGAGGGACAGAACTGGCAGTAGGCGTTCTGTTTTACTCTAGACAAGGTTTATTCAAATTTTTCTTTGTTTTCCAGCCCCCTGTGTTTCACAAAGACTTGGGACATTTGGACACACAAAAAAATTACACCATTCGAGTAAAATTTGTGTTCGCCTGGGAATGGCGGTAATGGTTTCTTGATTTTATGTAATAGATGTTCAGCTAGCACTGTTGCAAGTGTCACATTGCGCAGTCGATGATTGCCTGATTCTCGACAAATTTTCTAGCTTTTAATGGCATAAAATTGTACTTTTTAGTTACTATGTACGCCACTATACACCCAAGCCATGGTTTTTAGTTGGCTTGGCTGAGCGACCTGAATGGTATCATCCGGGCACCGATATGCCCTTGCTACTCGTGCAGTACATGTATGCTGACGATGACTCTGTCCTTTACGTTACAAGTAGAAAAAATGCTGCCGGTACAGACAGGATTGTTGACGACCAGCGATTCCTTGTGCCTTTATCTATTCCATCTTCGGTAGAAATAAAGATCGTTATTAATGGAGTCAACTTGCGAGTAAAGTCTTTTAGTTGTTCTTTTCAGCTTTAGTTTTCACTGTTAAGTTTGTGTTTTAGGTCTATGAAGACAACGTTCTGCTTGCAGAGCAGTATCAGTTTGAACCATTAAGCGGCTCCACACACTTGGTCATGGAAGGAACAATACAAGGTGTGGATGCGAAGATAGAATAGCTCTTTTCCGCACAAAAAACCTTTATAGTCGGTTTATAGTCGGTACCTTGCAACTCTTGGACGCTTCCAGTAAAAGTGGGCCCAGGCGTAGTGGTCGCACTGTAGGTATATCAGGGCTCTTTTTCTCACAATTTTTGCAGGATGCATACAATAATAAACGAAGAGCTGCACTTAACTCAGCAATATCACCTCCACATCTAGAAGGACATGTCCTGCGCTTTCTAAATCATTGGTCTTCGTTCACATATTCTCAATTTATTGTCGGCAAATTTAATTGGGTACACCAAACCCATCTTCGTTATAGCGCGCTGAGCCTAGTCAGTCAATGTCGCTGCGCCTCAACCCGTCCAGTTGATGTTTCTAAACTCTGCGCCGAAAATAAAATAACAGAAACACCAACGCCAGCTACTTTCGATAGTCGATAACTCAAGAACGACTGAGCCAAAAAGTTGATTTTTCGCAAGCTTTGCAAGATAGGTCAGATCCGCTGCCATGTTAATTTTTATCAAAATCTGTTGAGTACCTGACGAGCGACGGGCTGAAAAAGCCAAAAAGTGATATTTGTCTGGAATAACTTTTCAGAAACTGAAGCTTTAAAAAACGAATGCCAAAAGGCAGATTCTGCAAATGCAAGCTTTCAGAAAAACTATCATTTTCACCTGTACGACCTCGGGTTGTTGCGCTAGCCTGATGTTTATCCTCCTCCTCCTCGTCTTCTCCCCCTGAACAAGAGATTGCGCATTCTGGAACCAAACAACGGCCGGACGGATTTTTATAAAAATTGGCACAATTCTATGTTCGGTCGATTCTGCTAAGTGTGCAATAAATCAAAAATTTTCGTCGAATTGTTCTCCAGTTATTAGCTAGCGAAAATCGCCCTTTAGCATTAGGCGTCTGGTTGGCTGGTGTGTAGATTTAGAGCACTCTTTTTGTGTAGATAAAGAGCACACTCCCGACGCACATGGGACATGAGCAACGAGAAATGTAGTTTTATTTATTGCAAATAACTTCGCCACTTTCACAAATATTTTCTGGAGTAAAGCTAATTTTTCTGAAAGGCAGTATCTGTAAGTTGTCTACTCGCAAAAAATTAAAAAATTGGCTCATGGAATTGTGTTTTGTGTAGAGTTGATGAACAATTATTGAGGGGTCTAGTTTGGCAATTACCGAACTATTAAACTAGGAAACGTGAAAGGAAAGTGCTTTGACACATGCTCCATTCTGTCAGAGTTTTGTGATAATCTGTTTTCTTTGAGAATATACTCGCCTTCCACGTTCCCACAGGCCGCCTGTACATTCTCAAAGCAAACAGATAGCACACTGCCAGAGTTTTTGTCTATCAGCACAAAGATGTCAAAAATATCTGAAAGCAGAGCTTGTACAAAAATACTTTCGTTCGTTATGTTTTCGTTCGTTCAATAGCGATATTCTGCTTAACCTGCAGGATTTCTTAGAAATGACGCATTAAATCAATAAAGGTCAATTTTAAAACTTTTAATGCGATTATAAACTTACAGACACTGTGAAAACGTTTTTTCCGGCCTCCTTCACACTTTTTGCTTTTTTCCATCATTTTCTTTCAGCTTTTTCTTATTCTTGGGTGTTTTTGCATGTTTTGGCGGGGGCTCCTTCCGCAAATTAATTGCTGTTACAAGTTTATTTGCTTCTTCCGCGGTTATGTCGATATATGGTGGCCTTCTAATTCGATTCAATCGATACTCTGGAATTTGGCTTGCCCGTAGACAAATGAAAAATTCACAGCCTGCGCCATCTCCTCTGTCGTGTTTGGAATGTAGTCCAGCAGCCTTATAGCTCAATGCGTGATACAAAGTGAATCCTTCGTCACACACTTGTTTTTCACTCTGACATGTTACTATCCCACCAAAATCCATTGAATTCTTCACGTCCATATCGTAATTACGACTCAAGCATATTGTAATTGCATTAAGAAGTCGAATAGGTAAATATCGACTGGGACACGAATTTGCGCCCGTGAATGGGTTTGATATACTATCTGAATACATGCCACCGAACATGTATCCCACACGATTTTCTACGGTCAAGTTTTCAGATGCCATACAATAAAACATTTTGATCATGTGACCCGCTTTTTTATCATTAGATATTCTCGCAACAAGAATAGGCGTGTAACCTTTCGGGCAGAAATATCCTCCAGTAATACCATTTAGGACACCACCTGTTGTAGGTTTCATGCCGAGCTGAGCCGTTTGGAAAAATCCTCCAAGTTTATAGGCATGTACATGCACATTACTACATTTGCTCTGATCAGGAGCGTTTGCTGAGAAATCAAAATTTTTCGCCTTCGGGTCAGTGCATCCACGATATGTGTTCTTATCGATATATTCGAGGGTTGCATTTTTGATATAATAAGCAACTTGGTATGCTCTTATTGTATCTATGCCCGGCAATGTATACGCGCTAATCATAAGATAGAGCAGCTCCCCTGTTTGATCTAGTGGGACCACTTCGTTTGGCTCTTCCTCCTTCTCACCCATGATTCCTGAGTCCATGAATTCAGAAGGGATTCCTTGAAAATTATAGGGCATGTAACCTCTTTGAAGAACATTATGAAACATAGTATTCTTCTGATAATTCTTGGGGATTGTTGGAGTATAACTATCTTTCATTCGATCTGGGGTATTCGAGTCTTCTGATGTTTCGGTGTCAGGAGTCGCTGTTTCCGATCCAACATTAACAGTTTGTAGTTTTTGAATCTTTTTAACCAAGGATAACACATTTAGTCCTCCTTTCGATTTGACTTGAGAATGATGCAGAGATTGAGTATATTTTTCTCTCGAACTTTTCTCACTTTTATGACCAGCCCCAACTTTGACTTTTACAATATCTTTGAAACCAACTGATGCTTCGGCTTTCATGCCAGTCATTGATCTGGCTTCATTTGTGACAGCTGTCAAATCGATATAATCTTCTTTGCTCAATTCGGCTCCAATTTTTGCCCTTGATACAACATGAGTACCATAATCTCGAATAATCAATTGAGCCAAGTATTGCGCCACTTTTGGTTGGTTGCTTGCAATGGCGTCGGATATTTCCATAAAACGTTCTTTCAGTTTTGGACTGAAATAAGAATTCACAGTATCCAAGACGAAATCGTAGGCATGATATTGTAAGGAGGTGCGCAAAACTGACGACTGAGTTTGGAATGTTTGTTTTTTCATATCTTGATATTCGTAACTAAATGAGCCGCCAACTGATACTGGAGTCGATGGTATGGTGCCACTGACTTCAACATTCACACTACTCGTTGTTGAGCGAAAATGACTTTCAAAACTTGAAAAGAATGTAGCCACGTTATCCAATTTACTTTTTTTAACTTCTAATGCAATAACATTATCCGGCAAAAAGTAGAAACCATCTGGCGTGGTTTGACATAGCAAAACTGTCGTGTCAAATACTTCAGACATTGGCAAATTTCTCAAGTTATCCCATCCAACACCAACATAATTTTCGAGCAAGACGCGTTTTTGTCGTCGATTAACCAATTGCCCAAAAGCGTCGTACTGTTTTAAGGCTGGCAAGCATTTGGACAAGTCACGCTTATTCGTTAGATCAGGCACAGAACTTTCCTGCGGATAATCGTAGTTGTTGTAATCATATGAGCCATACGAACCATCGGAACCATAGTTCGAATTGGCTGCGGTGTTTGCAGATATAAGAGTTGATGCTCGCTAAGAAAGACATAAATTAATGGTGGCGTACAGAAAAACTAAAGATCGAAAACTGACAGAATTTAGCCTGTTCAATTATTTCAGAGAACTCGCCGATGTATGATTATTGAAAAAGACTATGATATTCAGATTAAGCATTTGGGTTTTTGTGGGAGAAGCAACCGCGAATTTCGATTTGTTCGCATAGATACTGGAGGTATGAAATTCTAGCCAACCGCGAGAGAGCGCTGAATCTCTGTATCATACTATTGCTCACAATATTTTAACAGCGATTCTGCAAAGTACTTTTGCTTTCAAGTTAATTACCGAGTTTCTTCTGGGCCTCTGTTTGAAGGCCATCCATGAAGGTTGACCGCACAAAATCTCGATTTTTTGACCCCCCTCCCCCTGACCGCATGCCGACCACTTATCGCGAACCCCCTTCAAAAATGGTCGACCACTTCAGCCAGACCCCCTCCCCCTTCCAAACGCAGTTTGGACAAGATGCCATCTCCTTCGAAGACAAATCGTTTTTGATTCATGGAGCGGATTTCTATTTCGTAAAAGCCTCCACAAACTTTTCCCACAACTTCCCCATATTTTTTAAAAGTTTTGCGGGTTGGGCCGCGCCGGCTCAGTTCTCTACGGGACTTCCAATCATATTAGCTGGCAAGCAGTCATGATATGATAAGCGCGGCTGTGAGGGATAGGTTGGGATCCCAATCCTGACCCTGACATTGAGGCATCAGGATTCTGCTAATAATTATGATATGCATGAGCATGGCAGGTACACTCTGATCCATCATATCTGCCATGAAGCAGTAGCGATGAAGAGGCAACAGCAACATCGGCTCAAATCGATAATGATAGCAACACTGACTTTACTGCGCCGAGGCTGACCTTGCTGGACGCGTATCGAAACTGCGAATGTACCGTATTTCCTCGAAATCCTTCCCCCCTCTAGTTATTCTCCCCTGTCTAGACCCCGATTGAACTTTATTCTCCCCCCCTCTGGAAATCCTCCCCCTCTGGTAATTCTCCCCCGTCTGGGACCCATTTGAAAAAATTACTCCCGCGGAGAGAATTTCGAGGAAATATGGTACTCATCAATTTCAGCTTATTTGTAATGACTAAAACTCGACCTGATAAAAAACCTGGACGACTAAAGTGTGCTTTAGTCTGGAAAAAAGACTCATCTCCTTCGTAAGTGCAAACAATGTTCGACCTCAAACAAAAATCCCAATCCCGGTCGGGCTTGCCCTGATCGCGATCCCGGAAAAAGGTGATCCCGACCTGTCCCTGGAGATGACCAGCTCTCATGGCAGGTTTCCTGTGACTTCACGGGGCGCACCTTCACACGAGGGCATACTGGGTGAGAAGGGGCTTGGGCTTAGGGACCATCTCGACTGGTGTTTGAAGACAGTTTCCCAATTCTCTACTCCTTGAGTGGGCGTCCGCCGTTTGACAGTAACGGTGTCGCCCGGAGCCAGGTGTCCAAAGCCAACGATAAGCTACTAAACTGCCGTCCTCCGTCGGAATAGAACCTCGGCCTCCCAGTCAGGGTTGCGGGCCAGCAAGGCGGATCAACGCCTATATCAGCTGAGCCATCGCCTCCCAACTTTTCCCTTTCGGATCAGATGCCATTCCAGTTGGGAATAAGAGTCATGATAAAGCCGAAATTGCATTATCGAGAATGAACGACCGAGGAGAAGAGAAGACAAAAAATTTTGAAAGGTTTGAACGCGTACTACTGGTGAAGATAAAAGGTGTTTTTTTGTCATCAAAAGTCTGAAAATTTGCTGCGGTCGACCATTGGTTGCAACTCTGTAAACCATACTGTAGCTCAAAAATCAGGGAATGGGGACTTGTTGCAATTATCCGAGGTCGACTATAGGCTTGCGGAGTCACACGATTTCGCGCACTTAGCAGACAACATCGAAACAACCTACTTATCAACCGCTGCGCGCTGTAATACAAAAACTGCTTTGCAAAATCAGAAAAGGCCGCTGGCATTAAAAGCGCGTTTGGAGCGCAAACCGACTCCGCGGACTATGGCGGGCGAGCTGCGAGCTCTGCGCCTCTACGATACTAGGTGAGTCATCCACCACCTGGCGTGCAAGGTCAGCGAAGGTTTATGGTTCGCAAACTGATCTCTATCAAGGGGGGCTTAACCCCTGGACGAGCTACTCGCTGCCAAGCAATACGGAGAGATGAATGCTGAACTGCTGCACCACCAGGCCGCTATTCTATGAGTGCTATGCTTCATTTTGCCGTCCCACCTCCTAGGTGTTGTGTTTTCATCCGATAGCACTGCTGAGCTCCCTTATTTGCCGTAATCAAGGAGATATTTATGAACTGCTTTGAATGTTGGAGTGCTGAAGTCTTACCATGATAAGCAAAATAATAGCCAGGAAACCTTGACTTGAATGAACCATGGTTTGAGTCTTGGCAATAATAAGTGAAAGCCAATTTGATTTTCTTCTCGCGAATTTTCAGCCTTTTGCTCTTTCAAAACTGGGTTTTTCCAATTTCAATATCACCTCACAAACAAGAGTGCATAGCTAAGTGGTCTCTGGATCCAGGTGTCACTGTATCAAAAGACCACTTAGAATTACAGTACCCTTTTGTTCTGGTAAAACCAAGAATTTGCGCGATTTAACTCAAAACAAGCGGCTCAGGAACGTGTTTTGTGGGTACACGCCTGAGAACTTGAAAATCTGACTTGCTTACACTAAATCTGATTCGAACACATTTTAAGCTCGAAATTTAGTTCGATGGGGCAGACACTCTTCAGGCTTAAAAGTGAGCCGCGTCGAACTTTACTTGCTGCTTGAGGAAGCAAAAATGATGATACAGTAGATTGTAGCGACTCTAAGTTTTTACAAGAGCCCCATCCAGTGGTAATTAAAGGGCAGTAACCCAAAATCTTCGTTATATTCGAAATGTTTCTTGGAATTCAACGGTTTGAATAAGCTACTGAAGAGAAACTAGACTGAAGCAAGTCAGGTTTTCAAAGTAGAAGTGGTTCTAGTCTGGTCTTCAAAATTAAAGTCTCGGATGTTTCACGAGCACTATTTGCAATAACGCACGCCGTAGATGCCATAGAATGAAGAGCTTTCAGTAGCGAAAGTAAGAAATCCGAAAAAAATTCTTTGAAGCACGCATTCAAGGATAATGAGACGTATAGTCCGATTAGGCATAGCGAGACGGACTTAAATCGTGGCCAATTGTGTTTGGCACTGAACAGGCTGTACAGGCTCTGTTTTCGATTATTAGAGACCTTCATCACCATTTTAAGAGCGAAATCGCCCCAGGAGTGTCTGAAATGTCTGGCATTCAGCGCCTTTGGAGCAAGCAGGGATGAAGCGTTTGCAAATCTCTACTGTATAATCCTTCGCTTAGCTAGTAAAAAAAAGTTGGAATGGGTGTGTGCTTTCGCCCAGGCTGTAAGAGGAAGAGTGCTGGCAGGACGTCCATCGTAAAAAGAAAATTGCGAGTGCTCTGTATGCCGTAAAAATTCCATACAGTGTGTAGGCATGGACAGTTCGAGTGCTTGGCAACGAATAATCAGCCACTGAAGTCCAACCTATCCAGGACGACCTGACACTTTTATGTACACTAATGTCTTTGGCCTAGGTTCCATCGAATGGAAGTTTTCATCACTGTCATAAGTGGCTATGTAAAACTAGCATGGGCAGTTTATAGCGTGAAATTCAAAATTTGCAATACACAAGAGGTCTGTGCGCCATTCCATTTAAAAGAGAGTATATGACAGACTCGACCCGTAAGGAATATGCTTGGCCAGTAGATTTTTTGCCCCCCCCCCTCCTTTTTAAGTGCTCTATCGAACGTACGCACAAAACTGATTGTCTTCGCGGGAGTAAAATTTCTTTTAAATGGAATTTCTTTTCTTTCTTTTCTTCCTATACTGTATATGGAAATATAGCACATTACTGTATAGGTAAAAAGTGGTCACTTTTGGTCAAAAAGTCATAACTTGCTTTTTTCATGGTCTAGAACAATTTCAAAGTTTTAGAAATGACCGCAACATTTTAAGGAATCCGAATTTTTTTGAAATTCAAACTAGCTTTAAGCGTTCATGAGATATTCCACAAAAACCTTCCGTGATCAGCCTGTGATCAGTCACATTCTAGACCATGAAAAAAGCAAGTATGACTTTTTGACCAAAAGTGACGACTTTTTACCTATACAGTAATGTGCTATATATCCATATATAGGCATTTAAAGGAAATTTTACTCCCGCGAAGACAATCAGTTTTGTGAGTACGTTCGAAAGAGCACTTAAAAAGGGGGGTAAAAAAATTCGACTAACCGGCCCCGGGGCGAGTCTTTCAGAAACCTTCTCTTAAAGACGTAGTAGCAATTAGGGGCGTTCTGGCATGGAATGTAATGGCCTATGCAAAAGACAGAGGAGTGGGATATAGCTAGTAAGCAGCCAAAATATCTCAGCAGAAAAAAGAACCGCTCGCGCAGTGTAAATAAAACTAATTTTCGCGCAAAGAGCGGTGAATTTTTCCTGATTGCGCAGTTTATGACACGTTGAACCAGCCCGTAGGAAAAATATGTTCCTGAAAGGCAGTCAGGCAGTCGGGCTTGCGGCGGATAGATGTGTGATCAAATACGTAGATGAAACAACCGTAATTTTAGATACGCCAAGTTTTTGTCATCTTGTCAGATTAGGCCAGTATTAAAACCAAATTCTATGAATGGCGAGTACCCAAAAATGATCAATACCGACTTGTGGAGAATCGAGAAGAAACGGACGACGAGTTTGGTTCTTATGGCTTATTGAGGGACCCTTGAAGACGAAAAATGCATAGCACACTAATTTGCGGCTGCCATTTGAAGACGAGTTCAAAAAATGTAGACGACTTGCGGACATTACCGCTAACGGTAAGGAGCATGCGACAAAATGCAGTGTACAATATTGTACTGTACTGTACAATGTACTTGTACAATACTGTACTATGTTGGGTAGGACGCAATCAAATGTGTAGACACACTTACAGTACTGTACCTACAGTACAACCATTTTCAGATGCCATCATCGGCGAGTGTTCATTCGCATGATCAGAGTTGCGGGTACGAGTCACCATTGAGAAGTGAACTGCAACGAAATGTGTCCGAAAGCGACAGTACTCTAAAGCAAAAACCGGCTTAGTGAAACATGAGAAAAGCAATTTTATTATCAACGAACAGCTGTGTGTTGTTTTTTGTAGCACTTTGAATGGCTCACAGTGCGGTAATGACTGTGGTCAAGACGCGCATGGAAAAAACCTACATGTCGATGTACTGTAGATTTTCAGTGGAATTCCCAGGATGCGGAGTGATTAAATTCAATGGTCCTCCTAAACTTCTGTTCTATACTGGCTTGGTTTCGGCTGATGAGCCCTTGGACCGCGTAAAGACTGCTGCCCAGTGATGCGATTCCGTAACATGAATTACTTTGCTGTACTGTAAATGTTGTTCATTCAGTCATATTTTACTTAGTACCCAAGCACATACCCGCACTCTGCTGCCACGAGACAAAAAAGCCCGCAACTAAGGCAACACAAGTCAGATCTGACAGTGAAACTAACCAACAGGAACTTCAGAGTTTATTGATTGACTTCTAACATCAAAATGCTTGGTTGTAGTGTTGCTGGTGTCCAGAGCTTCTGCTGTTGATGCACGGTGGCCTGTTCGCGTTCTCCTTTCGAAAATGTCTGAAAAATAGAAGCGTCTTTGCGTTGAGGAGGCTGTTGTGCCTGGCAAAAAGATTTCGCATTTCCACTGTGCTGTCACATAATCGCACAAATACAAATGCATTGCGGAGAGGTGAATTGAAGAAAATAAATGGCAAGTCGCAACTGAGGCCAGCAACCACAGGTGGATTAGTAAACCAGAAAAACCCCATGCGTACAGTATGCCAAAAAGGTTTACACAATGACTATGAGTTTAAACTTACATCGAGCATCGCCAGGAGCAATGATCTAATGGCGGGTCGAAATCGAAGCCCTGTGTCAGCGAGTTCGCTGCTGGCACAGGATTTTCATCCTCGTCCATGAAACCTTCGGCCGCATCCTCCGAGTCCCATTTCTTTGTTCGTGATCATCATTCTCCTAGTCTTCACCCATTCGTTTTCAAGGGATTCTATTCCAGCATGCTAACTTCCCGGATTGGACAGAATATTTGACAGTATTACATATCCATCCATGGTTTTTTTACATATGGATTTCTCAACTGCATATTTTATACGATGTCATTTTTTTTCGCGCACATTTATTTCTACAGATAATTCATTCATTCTTCATTCTTTATTCATTGATCAAACACTTGACAGTGCACTCGAGGACCAAGAAACACGAATTTGAATTCGGATTGGTGCAACTTGTCATAAACTGCTGAGAATCAGGAAAAATTCAACGCTCTTTGCGCAAAAAACGTTTTTTCTTTACGCTGCTGCGACGGAAGCCTCAAGAGAAAAATTATCTGGAGGATATACTGGCCGAGACCGAAGCTAGCCTCTGGCACTACTTGGACCCCAGCTTAACTTCAGCTGCTAGTACCACGTCTTTAAAGAAAACTCGTCATAAATCAGGTTTGCTCGCTCTCTTTCACATATACTGTAGGTATGTAATCACTAAACAGAAACACGGCTTGTAAAACCTGGACGATACATTTTTTGCAAATGGGATACAGATAGCTGCTCAGAAAAATCTCATTCCGTGTAGTGATGCGCAGGGTCTAGGACTTTGAGAACTTCCCCGCGATCCAGGTCATCAATTCTGTACTTCTACAGTTTTTGTACACGTCGACTTGCACAAGTCTGAAAAAGGTCATATACATACTCGTCATTGCATGGAGATCTTTGCACATTAAAAGTGCCATATGGACAGGATTTCATCCAGTTTTTCAGTTCTTCAGCTTTGACTAGATAGGAGAAAAATGATGCTTTTATCTTTTATTCTATTGGTAAGTTTTTGCTGTTGCTTCAGAGACCTTTTTCTTTGGTGTTTCATTACTATAGGCTTGCTTAACATCACCGACTGAAACGCAACAAGACCCAACTCAAGAAGAATACCCTGAATTTAACTTTACAAGACAAATGCATTTGACGGAACCGAACGTGAAAACAGCAGTTACTAATTGTCGCAAAAAACTTGGCTATCCACTGACAAAAAAATTGAAATTACTCACAAATATAGTCGGCGTTGGATGGGATAATTTAAGAAATGTTGTGATGCCAGGGATCGTAGAGACGACATTCTACAAATGTAAGACAACAACGGACGGCCACTATCTCGTGCCGGATAACGTCATAGTTTTGGACATAAAAGAAAGCCATTTAGACTCAGTTGCTAGTTATTACAGCAGTTTTCAAGATTATTTCGATTCGACAACATACAGTGTAAATATTGAAGCTAGTGCAAAAAAAGAGCAAGCCTCTGTATCTGGTTCACTTAGTTATGAACATCAAAGCGTCAAACAAAAATCTGTTTCGCATTCGTCGTCAATGTTGCGTACTAAATTGCAATATCACACTTACACTGTCGTCCTACAACCCAATTCTCGACTCAGCGATCCTTTTAAAAGGCGTTTAATCGATATTGCACACATGGTCGAAACAAAACAAGATAAAATGGCTGATTTTATGGCGCAATTATTAGTGCGTGATTTTGGAACTCATGTCATAACCAGAGCTACAGTTGGCATGGAAGTATCACAGACTGATTATATCGATACCAACGCTGTTATGGAAGAATCGTCGACAATTGAAAAAATGCAGGCATCGGCGTCAGCTGACTTCTGCGGTACTTTTTCCATTAAAATGGAAGCGAGTCATGGAACTGAAGAAACTGATACAAAGGCATTGACAAACTCCCTACGCCATTCCGAAATGACCACGAGAGGCGGCCCAGAAATAACAAAATTGATTCAAAATTTTATTGATAAAGCGGCTGGTGTCGAAGGCAAAGCTGGTACAGAATCGCCATATCTCGCCATCGACGATTTAGTCGCTTTGGATCGTTCTGGTGAATATATACATCAGAGTATCACACATAATGATATCGATGGTGTGAGCATCGTTGCTGGCGCCAAAATTTCTAAAGTAATTCAAAATGCAACCAATTTATATTTCCAAATGAATGGAAAAGCCGGCTGCATGGATCCTAAGGCATCAAATTTTGACTTTTACGCCAACATGAATGCCACTTGCAAATATCTGAGCCATAATTACACATTCGGCGGCATGTTTCAAATGTGCTTTGATCATTCTGATTCCGGATACGAACAGACGAAACCATGCTCGATTACAGATTTATCGCGAGTGAATGGTATGACAGGGACGATGGCATGCCCAGAAATGTATGAAAAAAGGCTGCTTGTCGCTGGGATCCATCTCCATGAAACCAAAGAGGGAGATAGTGTTAAAAAAGTCCCAATAAAAATATATATTTACTATTGTGACGGAACTGGTAAAAATATAAGCGAGCGCAGTGGCTACATGTTCGGTGGAGTTTATACAAAGAGTCAACCAAACCCATTCACTGCCACTCAATCATGTCCTGGACATTACATAAGCTCACATTTTGCCTTCGATGTAAGTGTTTGCACCAGCCGCAATTATGATTTAGATCACAGATATTCGGTCGCCTTTGGTGGTTTTATCAGCTGTAATACAGAGGAAAAAACGTGCCCAGTATCGTACACAAATTATTATATCACGAGCGTTCCAGAACACCCAAACAAGTGTTTTCCTCATGGAAAAAGGATTGACTATGAACATGAGGAGACAGATTATAAAGGACCCCCTTGCAAATATGGAGATGCAAAGAATGCTGCTGTCGGCTGTGAATTCTATTTTTGCGCAAAAGCCACTGATTTTCCGGAGTATATAATCGCGATGGCGAAAAGACCACCATTTAATGATCCGCCAGATTTGCAAACTGTCTCGAAGACCTTCAATGCCAGCAGTTCGTGAATAGATAAATGTTTTCGCAGTGACGAAAGAACTCACAATTTTAAGCGAGAGACGTTTTTTAACAGGAGTTTTGAAAAAACACAGCAAATAAATATATATACTTGATACTTACGGTATGAATTCAAAGTTTTCTGAACACTGCGTGCGGGAATAAATGCTACCATAGTACAGTGCTGTGTACTTTTTATGTGCAATGATAGGCGTAAGTACTGGAAAAGAAGAGCTACAAAGCAAGTGCGCTATTTGAAAAAAATTGTGAGTCAAGCCCCGCTCCTCTCCTTCTAACCTGTTTGTCTAAAGCCGGCCTGCAGTCAAATCTTATAACAGGGCTGTACGGGAGCGACACACACAGCAGTGTCCCTCTGCGTGTCTACACCTGGGAGCATCCTGGCATCCTGGTCTGGACACCGACCTTCTTGGATCATATGGCGGGTGGGCTTGGAACCCAGTCGGTTTTGGACAGCCTAGGCTCTCCTCGTTTAGCTTCCGTCTCTGAGCACCTCTACGGCACCGGGTGAGTCACCCACAGCCTGGCGTGCAAGGTCAGCAGGAGTTTAACCGCGACCTCCATCACCGGGGATCATCCGCACGGACGAGTCCATCCATTCGCTCCAAGCAATTCGGACATACGAATGCTGGCCGCTGCACCCCTTACGCCCAATTTGGACCACTCTGTCAAGCAAAAAAATGGCAGCGAGAAAAAATGACGGGGGTTCCTAGAAAAGTGACTGAGGATGCAGCTGACGACAAGACCCCAAAGAAAGAGGATGGTGAAGGAGGTTCGAATCCGTGGTTGATCCCAGTCGTCGTCGGTGTGATCGTCGTGCTGGTCATCGCCCCAAGAGTCCGCAGCTACAAGTAACTGGACGCCGCCGCTGTTGCCATGGCCAAGAAAAAGGTTGAATGCGGCCAGGAAGAAGGCCGAATCCAGCTTTAGGTCAAAGGCTTCGAAGTCCCTCGTTGCAAGCCAAGACGCTCCAGACCTTCGATGGCAGTATTACTGTAGTGTGGCTGACAACTGCGTGGGTCTTAGCCTGGCCAACATGACTATAGTACTTCAACGAGGAATCCAAAACCATTGAACTTAAAAAGTCGGGCAGGCAGCCGCTCTAAAAACTGGTGAAAGGCGGCCCGAGTGAAAAACAGAGCTGAAAATTGGGTAGGCTGTCGAAAAGGACCGCCAGCCAGCGGGCCCAGGGATGCTTGATCCCGAAGGGTCGTCGGGTGAAGAAGCTGTCGAAAGTACTCTATGGCTTGTGGTGCTCACCTCGTCTTCATAAATGTTTTAATAAATTTGGGGCACAAAGTTGATCCTACGTAGGGTAAGCGCGAGTCATACCTCACACTCTACCTATTCTGTGAAAGAACGCGTGGTCCCCAAACCACAAAATCACAAACGATCCGCTCCAGCGCTACTCGCTCACTCTTTGCCTCGCATCAGCAGGTATTTCTGCTTAAAATTCATAGGGAAGTTTAAAAAGATAAAAATAAGTAAATCTTGGCTTACCAACTTCATGTAAAGAACTAGATTGGCACAGTTGTTGGTTAATTAACTTACAAGATTCACAAGGTGTACCCTCCATTTTAAGGAGTCCGCAATGGCCACGAATGGCAATGCGGTGTCGTAAAGTTAGAAGAAACGCTCTTCATTACGCTAATTATGCCTGTGAGATCCCGCAGTGGGATCCCGGCCTCTTTCTTTTCTATGTAACATCATACAGGCATCGAGCAAAGACGAGATTGCTGAAATATGATAAAGGTCTTAGAGTATGACAGAGGCTGAAATATGACATAGATCATAGAGTGAACTTAATCATCCAAAATTAGTGCACATGGTAAGAGGTCAATGGTGACTGTCGTAGTAACGCGACAGCCAGCCAATTGTGGGTTTCTCGTTCGAGCCCCGAGCATCTATCCCCGACCAGCTTTTTTTCACATAAAAAGCTTCGAACGGACATACCAAAATTTTTCCTGCTGACAAGGCTTTTCGAAATTAGTCAGTTCTTGAATTCTTCCTTAAATGTTATTGAAGGGTGTTATCATAAAATTCGTATGCGTTAAATGTTGTGTGAGCCATTTAAAAGGTAACGTGCGACATAAAATTTGAATTTTGCGCTGTGACTTGTTGCTGACTTGGTTGGAAGGACGCGCATGAAAAGCCTGTGCACACCCTATTGTACATTTCACGCTTTTTTCATAGAGAAAAGCTTCAATTCTTGGTCACTTTTTAAATCAAAAAAGCACGAATTAAAGCCTTTAACCACAAAAAATATCAGCGAAAACAAATTTCTCATAGAATTAGTGCATAGGATTAATTTCAGCATTACTGTAGTAATTGACTTTTAACTGATGTAAGGGGACTGTGACGGTCTACACGCCCTTTATTGCAAAGAAAATGATATTGACCCTTTATTGCAAATAAAATGATATTGAATTCGTTTTTCTTGCTGTCTGTCTGTGCGACCTGAACACTTTCCAAAAGCGCCATCTGTGGATACGACATAATTTTTTCAGATAGATAATAATTGTTCTAAAGAGACATACAGCACACAGTTGCACAGAAGGAATACCATTGCATGTAAATGATGGGTTCGGTCATGGACTTTGAGACTTTCTCCTGCTGTCCACGTCAGCAATTTTATTCTTTCCAGTTTTGTACACGTCGACTTTGAACTTGTACGAGTCTGGAAAAAGTAGTACACCCCGTCATTGCATGGAGATTTTTACACAACAAAAGTGCCATATGAGCAGGGTTCAATCCAAGGAGAAAGTACAAGTGCAGAAGAAGCGGTCACAAATTAGCAAAGAGATCCCCCTCCTTTCTTGTTTATCAGTTCAATTATCTGCCAGATTTTCTCAAACACTAGTCCTGCTCCCTGGAGAAGTAAAAAATTATATCTCAAAGGCCCGAACTTTTTATGAGGATTGGTATAGCTGGGAGGGTCCATCCTGATCAGAATCGGGATTTCGAGCTTGCCTATTATGCGCAGCATTGTATCATACAGGCAAAAAGCACAATACGAGACAAGACATACGGCATACTCAAATATGATATGTTATGCATAAATTAAGTAGATGCGATCTGTCAGTGGTGATGCTCGATGATGATACGACAGCCAGCCAAATGGTGGGGTTAATCTCCAGAACCTCGCTGAATTTTTCTTCAGAGTTAAAAAACGCAGCTATGCACACCAGCCCGCCCTTGTTGACACAATAAAGTAAGTAAGTCAGTCATTTAGTCAGATGCTTCTGTGAGCCAAACAGGTCGAGATCTTGGAAGAGAGTATCCGAAGATCTCATCAATGGGTAGTTTGGCAATCCTCGTTCACCATGATCCCATCTGAGTGCCTCTTCTTGGGCATTCCCCTGCTAACTGACTTTTCGAATTCGTCCACCAATCTTCTTGACTGTGGCGCTTTTCTGGCTCGCCCCTGAATGTGCTGAATGTTCTTGTTCACATCATTGAATTGACTATTTTCCGATGTAAAACATGGCCAGCTTCTGCTTCCACTCCACTTTTTCACACAAAGAGCTTCTAATGTCACACGAAAACTTTTGCTGCTGACATGGCCTATCCGTGTCAGATAAATATCACAAAAATCTAAGGCCTGGAAGTGGGCCACGAGATTGCATGGTCAACATAAATGTAAGAGCTCTTAACAAGAGTTCATGAAAAACTCACATCTCAAGATGCTTTTGACTTTTAGCCAGCGACGTCGACACATGGCACCCCCTGCTTGAATCTTTGGATTTGTCAATAGTCATCTTGAAATAGGCCTGACCTGTGGTAGAATTGTTGGACAGACTTTTGTGAAATTTTCAAGTATCCTCCAGAAAAATCTTTATTGAACAGGTTCATGGAACAGCCGTCATAAGACCATTTGTTTGCATGTCTCGCAAGCAGCTTACAAGCTTCTTTCAGGTGGCTGGAAATCCGGATTTGAAAAGCCACAAGACGGGTAATAGTCTCAAAATTCGAATCACCCATCAACTTCCTCCCTGATCCAGATTTTTTGTCATCATTTTCTGACTGTGGTATCTTTTGATCAAAATTTGCGCGTTATATGCCTCAAAAACTATGATATTGAAATTACTTGTCAAGCATAAAATTTATGCAATCAGTGCAATCGTCGTAGCAATTCTCAGTGCACTTTCCATTTATAACGGATATTGGGTTCTCTATGCTTACTGGTATGACAATATCGTGACGACCACCACAGTGAGAACTGCCCGAAATATCCTCCCATTCACCCAATATCTTACAATATCCTACACATTCGCGGAAAATACTATTTTCCCTGAAACATGGTCATTACGTGGAAAACAATTGAAAAACTTGCTTCCAACTGATGATTACAAATCAGGCGGATGGTACGCGGTCCGGAGACTCGAGCGAAGATTATATGAAAAAAATTTTTATGGAAAGAGCTTGGAAAAATTTGGAGTCGAAAGTGCTATCGATGTTGCAACAATGACAGATGCTATTGCTTATATTGATAATAAATTTTTAGTCGGTTTTACAAAACACGATCTTTTTATAAATCATATAGAAGAGCATGATTTATTTGTGAATTTTTTCTTTAATGCTAGCCAAGGATTATCGGCATATGCGGATGCATTTTATCACATACCTAGTTTGATATTACGTCCAAATATTACTGCACTAATCGATACATTTATTCAAAGTCCACACGCTGATCGATTAGTCGAAAAAACTTTGTCTCGAATTATTAAACCTAACTTCGCACGTCTAATTCGACCCCCATTACCACATCTAAAATATGTACCAGTTACATTTACAGTTGATCGTCTTTCTGAAAGGACTATTCAATTTCTAATCCCATTAGATTTTATTGGGAACACGACAACGTCAACGATAGAATTAGGGATAATGCCATTGGATCCCGACAACCCCCCGCCACCTTTATCGTACGTTCATCAATCATTCTCACCATTTAAAGTACCGGGTATTATTAGTATGCAAGTAGAGCAGTCTGATCCAGCATTACAAAAATCAATTTTAACGAGTGTAATTAATTTCCAAAATGCTGGTATTTATAATTCGACTGATGTCCATTCTGAAAAATATTGTGGAAAATGCACAAATTTGACCAGTGTTGAAAATTGTTTATATAAATGTCTTCTAGATTCTATAGTCGATCAATGTCAATGTCTTCCATTCACTTATAGAAGATTATATCGCGACGATTCAAAACGAAATGCACTTTCATATTGTTCATTAAAAAAATATGGGGAGTGCGCTCGATCAGTTGAATATGATGCGAGTCAATGTACTGACGAAATGGTGATTCCTTGCACAACTCACGAATATAATCGGAATACTGAAATTGATGGTAAAGAATGGAATATTAGTGCCAGTACCAATCCAATGTATCGAATGTATTTTACTATCGTTTGCGCAAAAAGTACATTTGTTGTATTTCAAGAAAATTTCAAAAATAGCTGGATGGAAATGTTGGGTGAACTTGGTGGTAATTTAGGTATTTTCTTATCATTTAGTCTTTTCGGAATGTGGCGTGGATTTATTATTGTTTATTTCGCTTATAAACGTAAAAAGAAGAGTCTTCAAATTTCATCAATTTCACCAAACTCATCAACGACTGGTGATGTGGATGCAACAGCATTCGTCTCGTCTTGGCTTCAATTAGCTAAACTCGGCATGGAATCGAGTGAAAATGAAGAAGAGAGAAGGAAAAGTAACGAAAATCATAAGCAAATTGAAAGTTTGATACAAAAAATTGAAAAATTAGGACGTAGTTACGATTTTGCGAAAGAAGAAAATGAAAATTTGAAGGAAAAGTTTAAAAAAGAAAAGATGGAATTTCAAAAATTCTTGGCAATGGAAAGAGAGGAGATGATTGCAAAAACTTTGGAGTTGGAAAAAAGAATAAAAACGTTGGAAATGGATATGATTGAAAAAAAGGCAAATACTCGTACTAACGATGGGGAAAAAATGAAAGTGGAATGGGAAGAAAAACGTGAACGTGTGAGTAATAAGGGCGAAAATTGGAGAAAAAACAGAAGTTCAACATGGACAGAGTTTTGAAAATTAGCGAGTTTTTGTGGCCTGAAATAAAATGCTGTTTGTCTGTCTCGTATTTCCCGGAATGGCATTTTCTCACAATGATCTTTGCTTTTTTCTCACTAAAACTTTGTGAGTCCGTGCTAAGATCTTCTCTAGAATTTACCTAGATCTCAGGCAGAACAAGGGAGCCCTACACAGAATTAGCGGTCCTCTTTCTAAGATCTTTACTTTTTGCCATATGTAAATCCTGGGCTTTCGATCCCACAAGTGAAGTTGGATATCTTCACTGATGCTGCAGCGAAGCAGGTGCGGCTCAAAAGTTCCATTAAACGTTTACACAAAGGCTCGCTAGAATCATTGTACTTGCTCATAAAATCAAAACTCAGCCTTCTGTTGTTCGTTGATATCTCGTTTTTTTTACCTTTAATTCTACCATCCGTTTATGCAATCCTGATAGCTTGACCTAAATTTCGGTTTTTGTTGGGCAAACAATGGACCTCTTACCAAATAGTCCGACCATCCGCTGGTTTTTGCAATTTTTTCTGCAGCACGTTCCAATGAAACGATGTCTTCTGCAACGAGCATCTTGGAAATTAATACATTGAGTGTGAACGCAGCACAAAAAGACACTGCTTAATTGGATGCCCCCCTCTAATAGGTGCCCGGCCATGTGCATGGTAGGGCTAGTGTATGTGCTTAATTACGGGGGTATCAGTATCGTGGCAACAATGTTTACGAAATACGTTTCTCTTGAGAATATTGTTAAATTTTCACCTGTCGTTTCATTATTCCTTTTTACTAGCTCTATATCTCATATATTTGTTTATTTTAAATTGAATCCTGTTTTTCGAGAGTCGTTTATGAATATTTTTATGAAGACTAGCCAAAATGCAGTGGTTCCATTAAGTTAGAATTGAAATATGTGATTTATAATATCAAATAAAGAATATTTGACCCATACATAATGCTTGTTCGATTACATCCAAAAAAAAGCACAACAGTAAATCGGTAGCAGGATCGCGGTAACTGCATGCTGTACTGTAGGCATACGGTTTCATGGCACTGCATCTGTCACTCCGACTGTGCTATTCGCGATGCTCATCCCGATAATGAAGTCAGCAATGTAAAACACGGCTGCCGCGAAACATAATCCCTAAAATATTATTACAAGCATATGTTTGCAGATGAATGGGACAGAAATTGATCTTACCGAAGATGCAGCCCACGATAGAATGTACGGTGGTACCTTTCCGAACCCAGATGCGTACCATGCTTCGATACCACCAGCGGCCAGAGTGACGAGGGCGCTCAAACAGATGACAAATTTGACCTGAAACAGAAGAGAATAAGAGGTTATAAAAGATTTGATCACGAGCACGAGAGTGTTTAATTTCTGCCTGAATTTTAAATTTTTGCTGAGCACATGAAAAAAGATAATACTATGTGATTCCCCCCCCCCCCCCCAATCACGGGTGAATATCTACCCGCGTACATGGTTCGAATCGTTCCTGCTCAGTCCCTGCCGAGTCGGGCACCAATAACGGTAACGCTGATGGGCCGACGGGCGAAGGGTCGAGCACTGAATGAGGGAGAGGCGGTTTGGACGACGGACACAGCCGATGAGCAAAAATGAGCAGGGGCAAAATTATTTAAAAAAATCAATGGGCGCGCGAAATGTATTGACAATGTATTTTATAAAAACAACCTCGGTAATTTTTTAAAATTTTTATGGGTTGAGCCTAGTGCCGCCCTAGTTCCGCATGTGACTTGCCCGCAGCCAGCCTGCAGTCATAACCGAGGTCGTGAGGTGACTAGCTGTAGGGAGCTTCACTTTGTGCTTCTGCACTAGGAGCACCTCAAAGCGAGGACATTCTTGCGCCAGCACCAGCGTCCCAGGATGACACTGGGCGAGAAACGAGGTTCCTTTCAGACAGAGCCAGTTGACGGTACACGAGTCACCGAGAGCTACTGAAGGTGTGCAGCCAGCGACGGACTTATTAAACTGCTGTCCTCAGCTGGAACAGAACTGCAGTGTCCTGGTCAGAGGTGCTGGCCCAAACAATGTGTAGGACTTTCCCCAACGGCCACCCTAGCTTATAAGTTGATAATTTAGGATCAGCATCACACTCACGATCAGTATCGATGCTAGCACGATTACAAGGGTAACAGGAATAGAAACATTTCGCACGAATTTTATGAGATTTTATGCCATAGTTCACCTTAGAATCGCCAGGCTTCTTGCCTGCCATTGCCCTTTTCCATGCTGCTCGCTCACAATCAGTTAACTTATCACCGCGGAAACAATGAGAAACATGAACGTCTAGCGGAGGTCGCCCTGAGTGGTGACCTGATCGTGAGTTTCAAGTCTGCTTGTCAGAAAGCGGTGCAGTTGTTTTGCGTGCACGGCTGGCGGTGGGTGACTCTTGCATCCCCCCACCCCCCCACCCCGCGAGGGAGGCTTTGAGGGGCGGGGGCTCTCCTTGACTCTAACGGGCCACGGGCTTATCGTGAGTATGATCACCTTAAAGGATAACCGCCGATATCGCACTCTTGTCGGGCATGCATCCCGATATGCCTCTCTACCAGCGGGAAAAGGGCCAAAAATTGAGCTCTCTGGAACGATCAGGAAGAGACAAAGAACAACTAAGCTGAAGTCGAACCAACACCATGTGATTGCGTCTGTTACCGCCAATATACAATCAGGACCCAACATTCAAGTCCAGAAATGGCTGGGGTTCCTGGTTAAGAGGTTCCTGGCTGGGGTTCCTTCCTGGCCTACAAGATTAAACAAAACTTAATCTTACTAGTCCGGACTGCGGTGGAGTTGGTGGCTTGGTAGGCACGACAGTTTGATGTGTTTCATAAACCTGTTGTTGCATTGGCGTTTGTATGGTCCACCATTGATTTGGTTGGGTGCCCATCGGTGGCTGATATTGTGTGTTATAGACTGGAGTCTGTACGACCACCACTTGAGTTGGTTGTCGACGAGTCAAAGTGGTTTTGACCAGAATAATGGAGACGATGGCAAATACCAAAGCGATGCCGAAAACTCCGAATTGACCAGTCAACTCCTTGTGGCCATTGGGATCAGCCCAATAGCTAATGCTCAGCGTGTTGTTCGTGGGTAGGCAAGTGGACTTTGAGCGCCTGCCTTGCGTGTAAGTCTTCTTTTCGCAAGTTCTGTACGAGGCAAGAGCATAAGCGGCAAAGAACAGGCAAAGCTAAAACGGTTTCAATTTATATTGAATAAGAAGAAATATTTATAAAATGTTTCTACTTACAACTTGGCCCACTCGCACCCAAGTATATTTATTTCCTTGGAATAATGCTCTTGGGCGGGAGCGATGTGTCACGCACATTTTTCACCAGTATTCCCAGTTGGTTTCGCGGCACGGACTTCCAGTTCAATTTCGGGAAGGCCCTTCAAAAGCTTCATCACTTTGACAACTCAAGAAACGGCTGGTAGCTCATGTTAGTTACTGTTGCTACGCTGGCATAAATTTTGACCGGAACAATAGTGCAGTATGTCCATAAGGACACTCAGGCCGTTGAAATCGAATGCTATTATGCAAGGTTTACGAGCGTTGTGAAAAGGTGCTACCTGTCAATTTTATCTGGTAAGGCTGACTTTCGCTCTTAAGTCGTTTACAGACAGACTAGGTCTTGTTCGAATGGTGAAGTATGGTGAATCGATACGTTTTTGCTGTCCCCATTCGAGATGGGCAGTTTGTGAGAAGTTATTCTGGCTGTCGATTAGAGTCTCTCATTGCTTTTGGAGACGCCAGACATCGAGAGGAGTCTCGATGTTGGTCCCTGGAGATAATGATAGCGGATGTGCATATCCGCGTCACATGTCAACATAGCCGCTTGCACCTGGTGCACTGAAACTTCTTAAAAAATGGAGAACATTCATGAAGAAGATCATTTTACTTTACAGCGCATGACATCAAACTTGACGAGGTTTTATATGTGCAGGGGTGTTCCAGAAATTTTCATCTGGTTACAAGTCTTGTGCCTCTATACAGTAAATAAAAACCAAGAATCAGGACCAGTTTACAAATTTTCATCAAAAAACCGACTCTCTTCTGGTTCTCCCGCCAATCGAGCACTTCTGTTAGCGGCACTTTGTCCAAACTTATGTTCCAGGATCGATTGAATTTCAAACCACGATACTCCTCGTACGCGATGGGCAAAAGCAGTGCGAAACATTGGACTGCGTACAAGAAAAGATACAATGTGCAGCAAGCCTGACAAACAAGCTACTACTGAGGCCAGTGGGAATAAAGCTGAAGGGATTCTAAAGTGATGATCTAGAATTAACATAATAATAAAAGGCGCATGGCATAAAAAGCTTAATTTAAAACTCAGACTGAATGATGAGAAAATGTGAACTTGCTGATCTAATTGATTTCCAGGTTTTATAGTCGAGATTAAACTTAAAAATATCGTGAAAATAATTGGGAGGCACACAAATGCTATTTCCATAATAACAAACGGATCATTAAACAGAGACGTTTTCCAAAAGCATATTAGAAATTTATCATGATATTCAACCTCACCGAAAACGTTGGTCAAAGCGATAGTGCCAGTAAAAGAAGCAGCAAAAACGGCTGTAAAGAATACGCACTTGACTACGCACCTTTTATAAGTGTGATATAAAGTACACCCATGGTTATAACACAAAGACATAATGCATGCGCCACAGTCAATCCAGTAAGTCATGACGAGGGTTAGGGACAAGAAAAAATAACTAAATCTACAGATCCCAATAATATGCTGAGCAGTATTTTTCCCCATCAAAATAAAAATAGCGTGCAACAAATGAGTAAAAGAATTTTGAAAAAACAGAGTCAAAAATGATGCTCGCACTAAAGTGGTCAGTGGCAAATTACGTAGTAGTGGGATTTTAGAAAATAGTAAGATCGAGAAAAAACTTCCAACAGTAGCGCTGATTGCGATTGCAATGAGCGTGATTACAATGGGTAGCAAAAGAAACGGGGGAAACTCAACAGATCCTTCCATAAAGATTTGATGGAATGAGATGACTTACAGGATACACTAATTTGACACTGGCTATAGGAACAGCTTAAAACAGTCTATCCTCGTGTATACTTGAGCATATCTTAGGTGAAATGCTGGCACTGGCGCTGGCGCGAATCGAAAGACCAGGATGCTTGTCCGGGCACACCTACGTATGTGTCTTTAATTGTTCAGGCACTACCTGACGATAACAGGATAAGACTTTGCTTCTTCGTCGACCAAGGCACTAATTTAACGTCTGGTGCCAAAGTTATGTTATGCACGCTTGATGTTACGTGAAGGCGCACCTATCAACAAGGATGTGCACCTGTACAATGTATGTGTTCGTGAGCATGATTGGGCGGGCCTGAGAAAGTTAGTCGTTGAGAAAACTATTTTTGGAAGATTGTCATGCGTGTTATGGACTATATGAGGCGAGTCTTTTCTGATCATCCAATTATTGCCATAGAAGAGTTGTAGGAAGAATTTTCCAGTGGATTCTCGATGATGGAGGAGTTAGGGATCTGCTGGCAAGCAATGGTCTGTCTTCTAGCATTCTAGTTTAACAGCTAGTAGTGACAGGATAGAATTTTATATTGAAGTTATTATATTTTTGAAGCAACTGATTCCGTGCCAGCTGGTTTGCTGCTTTAAGGCAGTCCTGCTGTGTTTCATTCAAGAGAAAAACCAAACCAAAAAATACCAACATAACCACAAATTTGATCCTGAGGTGGGAATGAAAAATTGAAAACTGAAGGTCGTCAATTTTTAAAACAGATTTTTCACTAGACCAGACCGTAAATAGATATGCTAGAAATGTTGGCACTTACTGTGTTCATCTTAGTTATCGACTGCGGCCGCGGTAGTGCGGCCGCTCAGCATTCGTCTCTCCGTATTGCTTGGGGGCCAGCGGCTGGACTCGTCCCGGGTTTGATCCCCTGTGATTGAACATGGTTTGTCGCCATGAACCTTCCCTTGCGGAATTCGAGGACGACCACATTCAAGATTACTTGATTATACGCGAGAATTTTGTTTTAACTTAAACTTGAATTGCGAAATTGCTCCAAACTGTGTGAAAAAACTTGAACTCGAATTGAGAGTTTGAAGCAATATGCACTGCAGCATGGAATCAAGTTGCAGCTGGTAATTTTCGATTCAAGATCAAAAAATCTTGATTTAATCAAGATTTAAACTTAAACTTGATTGCAAAATCTGCGCGCCACTTGATTTAATCAAGATTGACTTGAATTATTGTTCGACGCTATTGTACTCAGCTCGCAAGCGATTTTGCATTCCATACTCGACCGATCCGTCCTCCGACAGCACTGATACCTAGATAGCAACCTTCTTTGAAGGTTTGACCGCTAGCCGGAGGCAGTGACGGCTGGCGCTGAAAACAGTGGCGAATTGCGGAGCTGCGCTAATCGTAATAGCCTACATAATCATCTTCCCATCGATATGTACTCCACTTTACGAGGCCATACCATGTTTGCCGACGGATTGGAGAAGTGCATCTGACCAAAAAGGGCCAGACAGGCAGAATCTAGAACTAGTCAAGAGCGAGGTCAATTTTGGCAGTATCTGAAAATGGGCCAAGCTTAGCCACAGAAGTACAGCGTGTATAACAGGCGTGGGTATATCTGCTGTTTACAAAAACCAGGAGCGAGATCTCTTAGGTCAGGGCTTGCGATAGGCTGAATGACTGGTTTGGTTTGAGGGCATCGAGCAGCAACTGGCACTGATCTTGAGTTCCTTCTCCGGAGTGCGTTCTGGGCAATAAGGATCCACCCCCTCCCCCTCCCCGGCTTGGCCAGAAACGTCCTGAACTGTACATCCTGGGAATGCAAGATTCTGGTTCGTCAGGCTGGTGAGGATGAGCACATTACTAATGACGATAATGGCGAAAATAACAGTGCCTCTCACACCAGGTGTGCCGCAAGTACATATCTTATTCCAAATTTGTCTTTTACTCTTTCAAAGATCGTCACCGCTGGGATTACAACATGGTAAAATTGAGATTCGGTTCCAACGGCAACTTGACTTATTTAGGTTTGGATCGAAACGCTATTTCTAAACAAAGTTGATTGAATCGAAGTGTGAGAAAAATGGATTCACGTTTCAAGATTCACTATTAAATATTTCAAGTCAATCTTGAATATTTCAAGTCAATCTTAAATATTTCGAGTCAATCTTGAATATTTCGAGTCAATCTTGATTAAATCAAGATTTCTTGATCTTGAATCGGACATTACTAGCTGCAGCTTGATTCCATGCTGCAGTGCATATTGCTTCAAAGTCTCAATTCAAGTTTAAGTTTAGGTTTTCGAGTAATTTTTGGAATCAAGATCAAGTTTTTTCCCAATTTTCACACAGTTTAGAGCAATTTCGCCATGCAAGATCAAGTTAAAACAAAATTCTTGCGCATAATCAAGTAATCTTGAATGTGCCCGTCCTCGTGATTTGGCATTCCCTGATCCAGCACGCCAGGCCGCGGGTGACTCACCCGGTGCTGTCGAGGTGCTCCAAGTGAAGAGACGGAAGCCAAACGAGGAGACAGTCTAGGCTGTCAAAGAGGGCTTCCTGCTGGCATTGTCCGATGAAATCAATGTTTGGTCCAGCATGCCCTCGTGTGGCGGTGCTCACCTCACGACGTTTTTTTTTTTTTTTTTTTTTTTTTTTTTGTTTTAGAGCCAAATTTTGCTGACCCGACCCGACCCGAAAGTACCTGACCTGATCCGGGGTCTACTCACGACCTCGCTTTTCATCAAGACCTGCTCCCTAGAAAAGGTGGAGCGGCGTTGGGGCCAACTTACTAATGACAAACATTGGCTGCTCGACTCTTACCTGAACCCGAAAACCCAACACGAGAAGTCGGATTCCGGCCAGGTTTTGATTTTGAAGCCCCAAGAAACTCGACTTTTATGAATCACGGATGGACTAAAATTTCGCGACAAAGATTGGCTGTTCAAACTGCTTGTATGCCACTTCTCGCTCATAATTTGGATAAAATTAAACAGGAAAAAACAGGAAATATATTTCCAGCATGATAAATGAAATCAACAAGTCAGAGAAAAAGAGTCAGGAAAAGTCGAATCGGGTCGGGTTTGGGTTTTGAAATTCAGGTCTCGGGTCGGGTGGTACACTTTCCCTACCCGATGTTGGACCTGGGAACACACAAAAACACTTATCGTGGCTTACCAGAAGCTAATTAACAGGTTTTAGCAGCCTGCTTTTTTAAATTTCCCGCTTTAGCAATCTTAACCACGTTAACCCTAAGGAATTAAACAAAACGCTCAGGGCAGCCTGTATTGGAGGGTAGCGACGCTGGGTCGGTCCTGAGTTCAGTCCCACGACAGATGACAGACCATCTCTGACCTTGCACGCCAGCCGCTTGCGATCACCCGCCACTGTCTCGGTGAGGTGAGACAAACTAAGCGCTGTCGAGCACCGACAGGGCTCACAGTCCGCCAGCATTGTTTGAGGAAATCAGTGTTTGGCGCAGGACGCTTTCATGAGGTGGTGCAGTTGGAGGAGACCCCGAAGGGAAGCACGGATTGGAGATGTGAAGAGTGTTTCACACTTGCTTTGTGTGCAGTACACTACAAGAGCCTAGTTCTTCTCGAAGAGAATCTCGCCGATGTCGTGCCAGGCAAGGTGGGAAGTACATGCTTCGGCGCCTCTTAGTACTAGCGACCTTTTAGCCAGCCGGCCATACCGAATTCTTTGACTGTATCCCCACCTAAAACTGCACGGCCCGTCCCTTATCGTTCTTGTCTCAACCAAGACCCATTTAAAACCTATGACCATGTCCATTATTAACCGCGCAATCTCCCAATCCGTTTCGCATAAAATTTAATTGCGTCAATATTTCTGATATTTCTCTGAGATGGATTTCTTGGTTGAGGAGTAACCCAGTTAAAACACTCATTTAAGGAAGTTAATCTAACTTAGTTGTTACTGTACACAGTTAGAACTGTGCATTGGGTTTTGGCATGAAACCTGCTGTTACACAAAATGGGCCCAAAAAAGTTTCGAAAATTCCAACTGAGATATGTGCCTTTGACCATATGATGCACTTCTTTCACTGGATTCACTAATGTCCAATAGTTGCATTGTGTCTGCTACGTTTTTAGCCTGTAGCATGAAAGCCCATCATCAAAGTGCATTTATCATAAATTTCACACAAAATATGCAGCCATTTAAAACCTATGACTATGTCCATTATTAACAGCGCAATCTCTCAATTCGTTGCGTATAAAATTTAATTGCGTCAATATTTCTTTGATATCTTTTTCAAGCTGGCACACTCGTCTTCGAATAGTTTCTTCTCTTTCAAAATCGTCAACATGCCTCGCAACATATTGGAATAGAAATTGAAACCACCTGGCCACTGTTGGCACATCTCGAGTTGGCTCTGCCCGGCGTTGTTCATGCGCATTGTAAACGAATACGAGCAAATGGAGAAGGCTCATCATACTAAACCCGATATACAAGCCCAGATCACCGCCAACTTGAGATATGAATTGAGACACTGTAAATTGTGGTCTTTCCTCGAATAGTAAATAGGTAGCTTCAGCGCATTCAAAATCGATAACAGCTCGTGGTGCCAAGGTACTATTTTTAGAAGACACATTATAAACGAATGTTGTCGTGGTTAATAGATGAGTATTTTTCGGTTGAAAACATGGAATACATTGTCTTTTTATTAATGCTTCTTCTTTTTTCTTTTCAGCTTTTCTTTGCGCGTTTTGCCAACATTTCTCATAAATTTCAACTGTACAAAATCTATAAGATAATGAATCCGAGATATTTCCCCGTTCTTGATTAGAAATTGCTGGTATATTTAATAGATTACTAAATTGTGTACAATTACATACACTTTCAATTTCCCGCGCAAATGTAGTTGATAAACACCATTCTTTTGTTGAAAATTCATCAGTGCACGATTTGGAAAATCTCGATACATCAGTGACACCTTGATTTAAGATAGTAACTTTCCAGTTGGCATACTGATAAGTTTCATCATTATATGTCACATAATATGTGGGGGGTGTGACTGGGATGCTAATAAGGTCATTCGGGGCCAAATATACACTTACACGAAAAATTTCTGTAAAATTCCTTCGATTACTCGGAATGCTAGAATCGATAAAATGCATTTCGTAACGTTCATTAGAATTATCGATCGATAAAGTATTATGCAGAGGAAGTGAAAAACAAATACGATCATTGCGAATACCCAAAAGCATGATGGGCTCAGTGTCAGAATTATCGCTGTGAATGAATATAGGCTGGGCAATCGACCAAGCAGAAATAGTATTCTTAATACTTTCTGAACTTGTCAGAAATTTGTCCGAAATTGAAGTAATTTCAGATTTGGTAATATTAAATTCAGTTTGGACCAAAGAAAAAGTTTTATTTGTAGGACCAAAATAATCTAAGACTTGAATAATATAATATGGCAAAATAAGATCAGATATGGCGCTACTTATAAAAAAGAAGTTTTTAGTAAAGTTATTTGGAAGAACTGTTTCATTTGAATAACCCCATTTCGATTTTAGTGCCTCGACATAATGACTTAATTTTATTGGTTTCGGCATGGGAAACGCACCGAAGCGATCGCTTGAAATTAGACATAATCTTATCGGTTTCTTTAAAAATGGAAATTTATCCGAAATGTTTTTCTGCTTTACTGAAATTACACTATTATCATATTCATCGATTATGTTTTTCACGTCCCAGATAGCCATCGAGGTAAGGCCAAGAAATATTGATACATACAAAATAACTACGATACTTTTCACGAATGACACACGTTTTTTCTCCATGTCCAAATATGGGATGCACCTGGCCTTGATAAAAGGGCTATGATCAATGGCCAGAGAAGAGCAGGAACGAAATGACCCGGAATCTTTTCATTCTTTCATCGATTTTACATGGGTATTCTTTATGAAAAAATGCTACCAGCGTTTTTGAAAGGTTATCCTTACTCAATTACTACGCAAATACTGTCGTGGGTTCGTGTTTCGAGTAATTTGTTTTGATAGAAGTACATACTCTAATAATAAGGGGCTATTTTTCAGTGGTTTGAGTTTCAGTACCTGTCATGAAATCATTTTCATTATTGCCATAAAGCATACCAAACGGTAATACGCAAAGTGTTGTATGGACCACTTCACAGATCTCGAGCTATTCAAATTTTGAATTTCCCGCTGAAAGCCGCGTATGGCAGTTTTACATTGATAAAAAGTTCCTCACTCTAAAGTAGGGGCGTGCGCCGCTCCCGCAAATGCGGAGTGTCCATGGGACCCGCGGAAGTTTTGCCGGACGGGAGTCTTTTTCTCGTGCGGCGGGCGGGAAAGGGCGGGAAGGGGCAGACTCCAAAAATGGCGGGCTGGTGCGGTAGCGTGTGAGTCCCGCCAAAAAACTTAAACTCCCGCCACATTTGTGCTTGTGTGATTTTCGTTAGCTGCCGGAGGGATTGGGCGGGAGCGGGACTGAAAAACCCACTCCCGCCACGCCCCTACTCTAAAGTTCGTGCCCTGGTTGCTCTTTGATCCTGAAAGTGGGCACCTCAAAATATATGAGGTTCGCTAAAAGTTACATTTTTGGACTTTAGGGATTCGCAAAATATATTGTGTTTCTGCGTTTTGTGCCGTCAGCTTTCTGCGTTTAATATAAGCCTGGCCCGTAATAAAACTGTAACATCAAAATCATGGAAGCACTGTTCAATAAAAAGCCCAAGTGTAGTTTCAAAGAAAACTATTGTATTTCGATGGTGTGTGTGAAAGTTAAGACCAGTGCGAAATTGTGGTGTATGTAAGCTGGTCAGACAAAACTAGCGCCCCGATATGCCCCGCAGTGCTACTTCGTATCAGCAAAAAATTTATCAAATGAAACTGGGAAAGGCAGTACATGTGGTTTGATGCGCCTTAGGAGCAGGCAAGTCCAGGCTTACAAAAGGTGATCAAGAAAGATCCTGCCTTGCTCTGGCTGGTCACATGTACTAGCGGTTATAGGGTTGACAGCTAGACTATAACAACTAGCCTCATTTATGTCATCAGCTTGGTGGCTGCTAGAAAATACTTACATCTGCAGCTCTTGTATAGTGAATATTTCATGGACTGTGCCGTGAAAAATGTTATTATACTTGCACGACAGGTCTCTCTTTCAATTGCGCAATCTCCTACTCAGGCTGAAATTTTGATGAATTTGCAGCTTCGTAAGACCTTCTAGCAGCAGTGGGGCACAACGAAATTCAGACACTGGGATGTTTTGCGTGCTTGGCGCTTTTGACCCAATGCATGGAATTTATAAGTGCTTATAAATATTACTTTAAAGTGAAGATCATCATAGTTGACTCATCCACATAATGGACTTTGGGTCTTCAGTGGAATTTTGTTGCCACTGGTGTTCTCCTGCTGCAGATGTTCTCCACATATCCTCAGATTATCCAGCAGTTAGCCGAAGCAGAATAGGGCGAGGATCATAGATAACACATGCTCGGAATGTTGAACACAAGTGTATAGTGGCAGATAATATTTCAGTTTACATGCAAGAAAACTTTTTTCTCTCGTCCAGTCCCTGTTGGGGCATATTCTAACACAGTGTTCAGAGTTTCAGCTCTTTGTCGTGAGTCAGTGAGTCATGAGTTCTGTCGTCTGTCATATTGCCTGAGAACTGAGATATGCAACTTCAGACAGGAAAATTGTAATGACAACTATTTGAAGCCGAGTAAATTTAATACATACTTTTATTATAACTGCTCATGAGAGTGGGCTCCATCATATGATTTATACATAAGGAAATGATCTATTTCTCGCGTGTTTACGCGAGGATCTGCCGATGTGTCCACGCCAGCCTTTGCTGACACTGCTTTTGGATCGCAAGCGCGTTGTCTTCCTGTTGCCTCGTGTCGGGGAGTCGATAGGACAGGATAATCTTCTTTCCCTGATCTATATTACCTTGTGCAGTGGATAATCCAGTTTTTCATTATTGTATACGGCGCTTGTTAGGTGCAGCGCCCAGTGAACTCTGGGGCTCAGAGCTGAAACACTGTAATTCCATAAGCTTGTAATCAGGTCCATAACAAAGCGTTTGGAAGTCGTGAAACAAGCTTCCTCTAAAGTCCCTAAGCCATCATGCTTAGCAGGAAAGTTTTACATTAGTACCTACCTGCGAGATTAACACGTCTGGTCAGCCACCAAGCTAGATCTACAGTAGCTACCCATCCTTGGGGCTCTGACATTTTTGGGGTGTTAAGGTTGACAAGTACTGTACACCATAACAACTAGCGTCATTTATGTCACTGGCCATGCCAGATGCTACTCTGAGCAGTGCTGATGCGCCAAGGTATTGTTCCAGAAGCAGCGGCTTCTGCTTGATGCTTTCGTGGTCGCGATAAAATCAAGCACGAGGAGCAAGTCTGGCACCTTATTTCGCGTTGCCTATCCAGACATCAGGCAATGCGTAATGAATGAGGACTGAGACGTCCTTTCCAATTCGTATCAACTATATTCTGGTCGAATATCCACTCGCTATCTCTGAATGCTAAGGATATGCGAATCTTGCAATACAGCGTCTGGCGCCAGGGTGATAATCCCTTCAGTTATTTGCAGTAGACCCCAAAAATTGCATAGCCGTTTAAAACCGCGAGTACATGTGGCCAGCCAGAGCCAGGCAGGATCTTTCTTGATCAACTTTTGTCAGCCTGGACTCGCCTGCTCTGAAGGCGCACCAAATCACATATACTACCTTTCCCAGTTTCATTACATAATTTTTTGCTAATTTCAATCCTTTTTCCTGACTCTTCTCCACACACCCAATCCCCTTGAGGACTGCCCGCGTTCGAGGGCATGCAATCGCCACTGCAAGTAGAATCATTCTACAAAATTCGCTTCTAACGTTACTCGTGCGCAATAAATTAAAATCAGTGGCCATTGTTTTTTCGCTCGACAACCATGACGAGTCTCACACTAAATCTCTCTCTCTGGCTTAGCTAAGGTTAGGCACTCGTTCGCACGTGTCTTAGCACTAGTATTTCTGGGAAATACAACCGTTCCTTCGGACTAGGCGTTGCACTGTAGGCTAGTTCAGAAAACATTAGGTCAGTTCCGTCTGTCATGAGAATCCCTCATATTTCAGTCTCATTCACTTCCAACACGTTGGGCCGGTGAATTATTTCGTGTGAAATGTGTCCCTTCACCCTCGATTGCATATAAGCGTTTGATGATGTGGAAAAACATGATCATGAACATGATGTGCCCAAGTCAAATTTGATGGTTAGTGACAAGCAGTATTCAAATGAGCAAATTTTATAAAATATACCGCAGCATTTTTTTTATTTTTTTCAAAATTTTTTTACTCTGCCATTCATGGCATAACATTTTAACCTCGTTTTCAGTGCAACCTCTAGCATTAATTATAACATGCATTTTCGCCGTTTAATTGCAAAGCTCTTTAATAACGATGAATTTCGATGAATAATTGCCACATTTTGAATTTCCAGCCATTTTAAAAACTAGACATGGGTTTTTTGTTTATATATATACTGATGTAACAGAAATCCCATTAGTCCTATGACCCTGTATCCTCGATAAGCCACCAAGTCATATCCTGCAGAACTTATCTGCGTTTCCAAATTTTTTAGTTTTTATGTTTAAATGGACCCCCAACAAAAACCAAAAAATCTAACTTTTGCAACAAGTGACATTTTTCGGTCAGAAGTTGCTTCCCGCACCTTCCTGATTCGATTTAGCCATAAAAATATGCCCAGCGCCACCCCAGATGGTTTTTATGAAGTCCAAAAGTGCAAAAAATGATAATTTTGCGCGAGTGGACCCCCTTCTGAGCACCCTACAGCAATTTGGGGCAACAACTGGTCAAACAAATTCCAAAAGGCACCAGCAGTGATGTTACCCCGTCGTTTGAGCATATAGCTGGATCCCCCGCTCTCACACAGCCCAGATCGGCGTTGTGATCTATCGGGTCCATACATACATAGATAGATAAAACATACATGCTTCTATGACGCGGGCACGTTTCTGCTCATAGAAGAATAACCAGTAGAGATTTTGAAAAGATTTTTGGTACACACCTTCCCCCAACTAGTCTCTCATATCCGTACAAAATGTCATCGGTTTTGGCCGCACGGTTCGCGAGTTAAAGCGAAAATAAAAAAACCAGGTCGGGATTTTCGTCCCCGCACCCCTAGTATGAGTGGAGCCCGAACGGATAGAGATTTCGGAAATTCCTTCCAAAGAACTTAATCTAGTGTAATGTTACGCTAAGAAACAAAATTCCATTGCCTTATGACATCAGACTTTTGAGATATCGTTGTTGGTGTTGCAGGTGTACTACATGGGGGACGCTACCGCGCCCCCATGGATTTGACCAAATTTTATTATTCTCGAATGTGTTTTTTCAAACTGGATGCTTCTAACGCTGATTTTACACTTATTCAATCTCTTACAATCTCTTGCAAGGCTCTTTTCAATCTCTCTTTCAAGCTTTCAGACAAGACCTTTCAAGACAGAACCTAAAAAATTTGAACTGGTGTCTGCTGGTGGACGTAATAAGAAGGGGCACCGCCATACGCGATTACTTCAGGTCTGTCTTGGCTATCGACAAAATGTGGGTTTCCAGAAATCTTCCATCAAAGTGATCTACTCGCACTCAAGTGAGCGTATCTGAATTAGGTGAGTGCGTCCATTGAATAAATTTCTGGTTTTGAAAGTTATTTTTAGAAAAGATGTAACATGGGTTGGTGAAGTGAACCTGGGTTATATAAGGGTCTTACAAGCGCTGAAATACGGGATGTCAAGATTTTAACTTTGTGCTGTGCAGTAAGTACTTATGCTCAGGACAATCAAATCTGAATCCGTTCTTAGGACATAAGCGGTTTGAACTTCACAAAGGTTTTCACAGACCAGTTTTTTTCTTGTGAAGAACTGGTGCCGCAATCCTATTTCCCACATGGCCAGCACTTATGGCCATGTAATGCGAGGTCCAGCTTTCCAAGCAGGTTCCCTCTGACCTCTCCACTAGGTGCACCCTCTCCGACAGCCAGCACAAGCAAGAAAGGCTTTTTAAGAACTTGTGCAAGGACCAGTTTTTCTCTACAGTGCTCTTTTCGCCACTTCGCCGCACTGGATGAGCAAGACAGGGCTGATGAGGGGAGCCACAAAATCGCCATTTAGGGCATTCTTCTTTAAATGAGAACGGGCTTTCTGAAATGAGGCTCCTAGCTGCTGCCTTTCAGACAGCTGGTCGTCAGCCTGGGCCTGCTCACCGCGATCGTAGGCAGGGCCAGGCGGTGCGGGACTTAAACCAGAACCATTGAGACACCGCGGCCCTTTCTCCACAGCCTGTTAAAAACTATGGGACCGTCCAGTGCTCGGAAAGTAGGCACTTATTAAGCAAAGGGTCTAAAAACCGCCAGCTTTGCCTAAAGCAACTTCCAACACATTCTTTACCATAGTGTGTGTTATAAAAGAGACCGCTCATTTTAGGACCAGCTCATCACTGAAGCTCTTCTTTCTACTGTCAAAAGTAATTTTGTACCGGAAAGGTTAGTAGCTTCAAGCTTTTGGTCACCTTAACGCACATTTTTAAGTTTTTTCAGGCATTAGAAAGATGCGTTATCTATTTTTCGCCTGTTTGGCTCTGATGATTATTGGAAACGTGATGACACTCGCGTCGCCCCCATTCGTTGTAAGTAACCAACTTCAATGAACTTGACCTTAATAGTGCTGTGAGATAAGCTAGGATTATCTGTCTTCGCAACTAGGACACGTCGTCAGCTGACGCGAGCATGCTTGTCTTAATTAAGATAAAGTTTGAAGTTATTTTTAAAGGCGACGTTCATGCAAGATCTTGCAGATGCAAACGTTTTTTAGGCTCGTCACAAGGGGCATCTCGGTGTACCAGACGATAAGGAAGTTTTTTATCAATGTTGCGATGCCTGCGTAGCATCGGGATGTACGTCGTCGTGTATTAACGCGTCGTGTTAAAGTACAGCTCCTTTCGCTCTATCCTATTGCCAGCACCAGATCCATCTGATAATATGCGACTAGAGAAAGGTGTTTCGTTTACGCTGTGATGAAATTAGTATAAAACTATACTTATTTCTGCATTGAAGAATAATAAAGAAGCAACGAGCCATCACCATCTTGACGTTCTGTCTGATGTTTCATATATTCAATGCTTACCATATCGGTGAAAGGGTAGCACTCGAGTATCACTTTACATAATTAGGAGATACATGTACGAAAGCAAAAACATACTTAGCTGGATGCGATAGCACAGTAAGCGCTGGGGGGTGGACGTCCTTTATGGACGGCCCCAAGTGTTTCTGCCGCCAGCAAATCACCTTTCCGCTGCATGAACGATGCCTCAGAGAGACACCATGCATGATGTACTCGTGCATACCGTGAATATATACAGCTTTTTGTGCTTAAGCGATGCACTGCGACACTTGTGCTATGTGGTTTGGTTTACCATCAGTATACGTCGATTCAATGAGCGGCAACAAACTGCGTCAGCGGGACAGAGACAACAAGCTGACGGCTCGAGCTTGAAAAATAAGCCCTCTCCGGGTTTTGGTGGACGTCCTTTATGGATGGCCGCAACTTTTTTCCTTCCCTTTTTCATGCTTTGCGGCCACGTTGCCTTTGGCGCCACACCTGCTTTAGTTTTACATGTATCATGCTAGGTGGTAAACCTGGTGGAGTTCAGAAAATATCGCTGGGTATCCAACGCAGTGACGCCAATCAAACGCTGCTTTCGACAGCCCTTAGGTCGCTTGGTTAATATATGGTATAAGTTTCGCCGACAAAAAAATTTTTGCGTTGTACTTTTACCGACAAATAATTCAAATAATTTAAGTAACGCCGACAAAATAATTTTCGCTTTGTACCTAAACAATACCTTCAATTAACTCAATCATGCCAACTGCTTTTTTACGTGGGCATTGCAGCTTGGGACTCTTCCACTCAGCGCTAACTAGCAGCAAATTATCAAACAGCTACATTCGTGCAGATGTCGAAAATGGATGGACACGACCGAAAATAGAAAAGAGATCAGGTCAGAGCTCGATAACATCTGCTGATGGACCATTCTCAGTTCCGTCACAGTCAGGCTGACATGTCGAAGTAGATTCGCTGGGGACACTGGGTACGTTTTTGAAACACGAGAATCTGTCGATTCGAAACCAACGGACATCATGTCGCAGTGGCTTCAAAACGCTTTGCTGGTCAACAGCGTTATCAGGTTGACGAATGAGGCACTCCAAGTGAAAAAGTGGTCTTTTAGGTTGGGTTCGAAAAGGTCACCCTCAACAGCCCAAAAACCACCGCGTTTAAAAACTCGACCTAATCCAGCCCAAAAACCCTAAAAACCGGGTTGGGTTTCTCGACCCAATGTCAGACCTGGGCTAGAGGCTTTTTCAGGAAGACAAATATGCTTGCACCCGCGATCAAGATAATTTTGAACCAGCAATTGTCTTAGCTGACTTTCGTTTCCCTTTGAGCGTTTTCACGAACAGCTAAAAACAGGTCACGAGATTTGAAAACGCGGTCATTTGAAAACTCGATCCAACTTATTCTAAAAAGATCTAAAAACACGGACCGTATAGTACAGTATTTCTAAAAAAATCTAAGCCGCCGCTCTTCTCTCACCAAATGCGAGGCAAACGAGGTTAGCTGGGCTCCATCGGCGGCACATGCTTAAGTGGGTTATACTTATGTATGTGGACGTGATATATCTACGTTTATGTTGCCTTCAGGGCGAGGCTCACAATCGTATTCCCACACTAAGCCACAACGCATGTCTCTGTGATGTACTTGGTGCTTCGTGGAGTCGTGGGGTCGACTCCCCGCGGGATTTTATTCTGTTTTTCATCAAAGGCGTACCTTCATGAATATACCTATTCGTATGTTGGAGTAAGTACGGAAGTTTGAAGTTTCGGAATACAATTCCTTTCTGTTACCTCGAACTCACTTGGGGAACAGTGAGGACCTGCTGCAGTAAGGCTACATCTGTCGTTACAGCACGAGTACTGCATGTGTAGCACCTACTCAGTGACACTAGAGCTAAAGTTCAGCTTCGGTGGAGCCAGCATGCTAATAGCTTCAGGCGTACAACCTTCAGGACTAGAACGACCATCGGCCCTTGTGTTGTCATCTCTCTATTGCCTGAATGGAGTGATGGCCAATTTTAGAGATGGCAAACAGAAACTGACAGTCATGAGTTCTATTGCAGTCTGTCTGTCTAGTCTCGCCGTGCATTTAGTCAAAGCACAGTAGCTGGGCTTGCTTTGTTGTTGTCTGATAACAAATTTTTTAAAGAAATGATGTAGTACGATTCCAACCATAAAGTGACGCGCAGCCACCATTAGCTGCCTTCTTAGCAGTTACATTGTAAGTCCGATATGTTGCGACAGAGCTCTCAAGCTACAAAGAAATTCATGGATAACCGTACTAACTAAGTTGTCCATCTGAAAATTGGTCTGCGACTATGCTAATGATGAGTAGGGCATGAAATCAGATATACATGCAGGAGACAGCACTTTGACATGAATACCAACGTGTTATGAAAGGATTAATGTGAAGGAGACGAATCATAGCCATATTAACTGCCTAACAGCTGCAGATATCGGCAGGCATAGCCACTTCGGAGCCCAGGTTCACGCATCGACTCCATACGCTCATGTACGATGAAATATGCACTTTGAAGGCGCTCATCGAAGCAAATTTGCAAGTTCTGACCCATTTGCCTGCGACACCGAGTTTCTTGCGGTCATTAGTGAGCTCGATCGAATCTGGCTCCATTCTGCGGCTCGATTTGACGCACATGACGTTGACAATAGTTTCTGTAAAGAGCGAGGGGAGGTACAGACATGCCTGACTCGCTGGCTGAGGGTTGGCCTTCATGGTCACCAGTGCCTATTTTAGACTTCACACATTTCGGCGGACATTTTCGGCTCGAATAAATGACTATTAGTGCGAACAAAGCAGTTTGGACGCAAGGCTATTAACGTTACAGTGCGAAAAAGAAAAACTTGAAGCTTTAAAATTGGCTCAACGAAGCTTCTGGTGCGCCGCAGATTTTTCCATCCCACTCATCTGACAACCTTCGAAACTTAAGCAAACCCACCAGAGACTTGATCTGGTAGACCCTGGAGGACTTACGTATCTCCCCCCCCCCCCCCCAGATTTCTGGCCTGATGTTTTGTGCTATCTGACTTGGTATGAACTCATCCGATGACTCCCTTCCAAGCACTTGCGGCAAAAATTGTTGAATGCCACTCGGCATGTTTGGAAATAAGCTCCTCAGCATGCTAGGCGTCAGGTCAGCTGAATCCGTCATGAAAATCCGTCATGGCTAGCTGATACAAAATTCCATTAAATATGCAACTTACTATCAGATGCCAGAATGCCGCCAGTTTCTCCACATATTGGTTTCTTGGCCATTTCACAGAAGCCAATTCCACTGATCGTACTGCATGGCATAGCACGCCAGTTGCCAGCCGTTGCGAAGTCGGCAGCCAAACAAGTCCCATTCTTAGCTGGTCCAGGGATGTTGGCCACAGCCCACAAGATCTGACCATCGCTACCATCCAAGAATCGCCAGTCGGCCATCGCGTAACCACCGAGCCATAGATGCGCATTACTATCTGGGATAAACCATTGGGGGAATCTCCTAAAACACGTCGTCTGCAAGAAGCTGAAAAAGGACAAGTTTTCCCTGAGTATTCCTAGAGTGACCGACAGTTCGACGAAATCATTGATCACGGGCAGGTACGACGACGAGTCGAATCCTTGGCCATATTCCAGCACAGTGCGCACACAAGCATCGTAAACAGATCCCAGGACCACTGGATGTACGTGTCTGCCCAATCTGCGTCTAATAGCCGCAATCATACTGATCGCTTCCCGAACAATCAAAGAAACGTTCTCACTAAATTTCATATCACAGGAAAATACAATGCCGAGGTATTTTACCTTATCAAAGAAATCAAGTTTCTGACCGTTCAAATACAAATTTGGATGGGAGGAAAGGACATTATGACCATAGCGAAACAGAATCGACTGGGATTTTGAGATGTTGAAATCAAGACCAGCTGATTTGACCTAGGACGAAATGAAATCAATCATAGGCTGGACAACGGTAATCAACTCATCCGATTTGTGGATGGGAACAAAAAGAGCCGTGTCATCAGCGTATGCTTGTAATAGTTGACGATGCGTTGGTGTACATGAAAATTTGGCTTCAAATTTCACGAGCAGATCGTTGATGTAGGCGATGAATAAAGTTGGACCGAGGACACTTCCTTGTGGCACTCCAGAGGTGACAGGGATATCACCAGACGAATGACCATCAATGACCACAAATTGTGAACGATTCGACAAGTACGAATTGAGCCAGCGAGCCAGCTTGCAGGGGATTCGGTGGTCCCGTTGGAGCGACCCTAAAAGAAGAGGGTGAGGTACTCGGTCGAAAGCCTTTTTGAAATCCAGAAAAACGCTCACAACGAGTTTGTATTTCTTCGAATTCAGATGGTCATGAATAAATTGACTGGCTATGATCAAGGCCGTATTTGTACCACGACGCTTGGCGAACCCATTTTGTTGAGGGGAAATTGTAAGGGAGGATCGTAGAATGTTGTCTACGTGGCGCTCCAATAATTCTGAAAAAATGCATAGTAACGAAATTGGCCGGTATGCTTTCAAATCACTCTTGTCACCAGACTTAGGAACAAGCGTAACCGTGGCACGTCTGCAAGTCAGACACTGTCTGCAAGAGGCTGGTGAGGGAAGACACGAGCTTGCCAAATTTTAATCAAGTAAGCTCTTGCATTTCCAAGCGATCACAACTGAAAACTTTTCAACCATTCAGTGCACCTTTTCTCACAGTTGCTACGAGCTCCATCTGATGCTGGTTTGCTCCCCACTTTGATAGAATTCTCCTCGCATGCGCATTTTACAGTACTTGCGGATGTCAGTATCAGGGTCACAATATGGTATAAGATTCTCACAAGTTTTATGACTTACGCAGCCGCACAAGCTCCAAGCCGATGTTGATGCGACAACACACCACATGCTGGCAGAATGCCGCAAATATTATGTAGAAAGTTTTCAAATTCTAGGCTTTTAAACTGTGGCCAGGTCACCACCTTGCTAAGTTGACTTAGCTGCTGGCTTGGTTTGACTTGACTTGTCAATGTGGAATTCGCTTTCACGCCAAGAACACAAAATAATCTGAAAATATTGAAGCATTCATGCTACAATAAGATAATGCAAGAGATGCGCACAACCACGCATTTTGAATGGCAGGAAGAATGTCAAATATTCATATTTCAAATGCGTATCTCAGCCTCAAAAGACACGATACGGATATAGATATCCATCTACGAAACGATATAGATATAGATATCATATTACAGATATCCATATCCATATCTAAAGTATATCCAATGATTAGAAATACTGCAGATATAGATATAGATATCTGTATCTACACTAACTGGGAGTGAACTATCCTTCCCCACCCGTTTCATAAGCAAACGTGCTTATCTGTGGGATTTGTCAGTGTTTCTATGTTTGCGTTCTAAAATGTTTAAAGATTTGTGTTACACCGAATTTGTTAAAATATTAAAGACTAGGGATTTTCCACCAAATTTTAACGTTCTGTCAACATATACTTTTACTATCCATACAGCCAAGCCATTCTACTGGTTTTGTTGAAGTTTATTATTATGGCCAGCTATCACAGTAAGAGCTTTATGCAGACTTTTGGTTAAATAAATAAAACACCCTTTTGCATGATGAATCGTCTTTAAAATTTGAATTTTTGTTTGTCCTTAGCTTCTAAAGCGACTTTAAAATTGAAACAGTCACACTTTAAACTTACCATTTTAAGAAATACTGCCCGATGCAAAGTCGCAAACTTTTACTCACAGCTTACTTCAATAACTTATGTAGTATTTAGTACCCGAGTGTGTGTGATTCTGTTTTTTAACGCAGAGAATATGAGCCACACTTAACTCTTCGAAGAGCTAAAACAGCAAGGCGCGTGAGACCTGTGCCTGTCATCACCAACACGAACACCACAACAATGAATTAAATTCTTGGCAGACTTGACATTTGTTGATCACTGTATCCTTCCGAAGGGAGCGCAAGGAATGTAATAATATCATGATATCGAGATAATATCGTATATTATCTTATCATATCGATCATATCAGTCATATCGATTTTTATCACTATTTCTAGGTTGGCTCTTGAATCGACCAAAAGCACTTTAACAAAGCAATGGCAGCTAATTATAACACTGCACCACTTGTTTCTGGTTCTTTTTATTTATCATGTTCTGGCTATAGATCAGGAGCATTGGACCGTTTTCCTAAATATAGTCACTTTGAGGTTTATTTTGTCCGTCGCTCGTAAGGTACTCAGAATTGATAAAAATTGGCGTAGAAGATCTGATGTTTTTCTAGATTGCAAAAAAACCACGCTTTCTGGTAGAGTCGGTCTTGCATTACTGACTAAAATAGTTCGTTTAGAACCGCCACCCCCCTCGCCTGCTGTATGGGTCGTACTGCAACTAACCAGTTGATTCCCTTCCCAAATAGTTTCTGAGTCAGGTTGAAATCACTTGTTTATATCCTGCGACAGCATCCGGCGGGAGGCTTGTTAGAAAAGGCTCTTTTTTGATAGAAAAGGCTCATGTTTTTGATAGAAAAGGGTCATGTTTTTGATGGAAAAGGCTATGGCGAACCGTTGTATGGAAAGACGATTGATTTCACCTTGAAGGGATTCCCACGATATATTCTTTTTCCACATCAGGCCTATTTCAAATGCAGTATTTCCCTAGAGCATTGCATTTCTGATCTTCCGCAGTGAATGGATGTTATCCTCCTGATTTTGCAAAAAAAGTAGTTGCAAAAAACCATGCGAAGAGTCTAAAACTGAGAAAAGACAATTTTATCATTATAGAAATTACTATTGATAATTTTTATGGATAAAAAGAGTATCAGAAACAATCAGAGGGCTGAAGGATGGAAAAAATTTTGTCGTGCTCACATTAACTTCTGCACTCATTATGGCCAAACTGACGACTAATACATATGACCTAGGCCTCCTGATTCCCTGTTTTCACTGTTCTGACGCTCACTGACGAAACTAAATTTTGCTTCCTACCCAACATATCTCTGCATGCCTTCCTCATATCCTTATTCCACAGTATCGCCACTGTGTTCACCAGAATATCGAAGGTAGTCATCGAACCACCAACCGCCGTCAATCTTATGGCCAATGCCGGATTCGATACCATGAAATTAGCAGACAATATAGCTCTGGACAAAATCTGCAATCCACAATGCAGGATAATTTGCCTTTTCAAAATTGGGATCAGAGCAAGTTGCCGCTCGATGGACCTTCTTTCGGCGTCGGTGCTGGCAACTTTCCTCGATCTTCGCTGTACTAATATCATCAGAATAATTTGAAGACAAATGACCACTCCCAAAATGGTGTTGTCTTCCAGCTGGGCGAAATAGGCCAAATGTTCGGTCAGTGCACTGTACGCGTTCATGCACATTACTCGGGTGCTTAACTCATTGAATGCAAAAATTGGTATAACCTTCACGATTACTGTAACTACGTACAGTATGCCAGAGATAACAGTAGCCTGCTTCGTTTTCATATTGAAGTAGCGCATAGGTGCTGTTATCGATACCATTCGGTCCAGTGTCATGAATGCCAAACACATCATTTCCAGGAATGGACCGACTGCCATCAAAATATGGACTAGAACGCACACGAAGCGAGTTTGGTAAGCTGGTGCTAGTGAGTAAACACGAAACGAATGGTATATTCCTGCGATCGTGTATTGTGCACTTGTAGTTATTCTGGCGATGCAAACGTGGTGGATTATTACATAAAATCGATTTTTCCTCATCTCATCATTTTTCCAAATCGATGCGATGATCAAAACGCAGCCAATGTTGGAAAGGATAGTACAGACCATGTAGAAGCCGATATAGCGAAGAAGATTTTCCCATTTCGCCATTTCGAATGACGAACTTTGGCTGGCATTCAAACTAAGTGCACTCCCGTTCTGTTCCATGTTGTAAATGGAAAATCATTCGGAAATGACAGTTTTAAAGGGAATAGGATAGGCGTGGTCAAAGCTGTCTCATAAGCCCATCGACGTACAATCCTCTAAAAGGTAATTATGATGAAATATACATAAAGCTGCTGATGTATATCCGCCATGTAAAGAATGTTTCGCGAGGGGCTTAGCATTTAATCAGATTTTATGCTCACGTCTTTCATCGAAGATTTTGTGATGATATCAGAGAATTTAAGACACGAGGGCTGCCAAGAGTTTTATATTTCGGTGTAAGCCGGTAAGACAACAGGTTGTTTTTTCTTAAAGAAATAGGTGCAAATTCGCCTTGCTGAAGCAGGAAAACAGAGCTATATAAAAGGTAGGGTTCGATTCGGCTATAGCTCGCAGCGCTGTAATGTGAGATGCATTATTCGAGATTATATAATTAGAAACGCCTAACCCACCGGCCTCGTGGCCTGGTGGGTTGGGCGTCTGCCTCTCACGCCATGTGCGCAGTTACGAGCGAGTGTTCGACTCGCGGGCCGGTAAATCATTTCGTGTAAAAAGTGTCCCTTCACCCTCGAGTGCGCATAAGCGTTTGGTGATGTGGTAAAACATGAACATGAACATAAACGCCTGAATCCTTGGGCAATTTCCTCACAAGAAGCGCCAGATGACCAATTCATGCGTGTTCCGCCTAAGAAAATGGAAGCGAACATTGAAAAACAGCCATTCAAAAAATCTAGCAGTGGCTACCCCCAAAATATAACAGAAGTACCTTCTGCCGACTAATCATCTAACAGAAAGTGTGCAAGAAGCAATGCATCTGTGCCATAAGTGACCCACATTTTTGCAACGACGCTACCTTGAATCCAACTGCGTCATTGTATCTGCTAACATTGCAACTAATCGTAAACGTAAACACAGAGATCACCAATGAAACACACTGCGAGTCTAACGCCACTGAGCAAGAATATCTGAATCACTAACCCCTCAAATTTACTGATGCGCACATCAGAAAAAGATTACTGAATTCTCATATCGACAAGTGCAAGCGGCATACTTTAGATAAATCTGAATAATCAGAGAATCTGACAAAGAAAGCAAAAGTAAACTAAACTGTACTTGCAGGTACAAATGAGTACAATTCTCAAGGTGCAGTGAGGATAAACTGTAAAGCGGGTTACCTGATTGAACTCCGCGGTACTGAAAACAGAACTGGGTAATCCACGCCAGCTGATCGATCGCCTCCCGGGCTTGGTATGAATCTTTTCGTGTGCACTGTGCCCCCACCCTCAAGTGCGCGAAAATGATGATGTGCTACATCAGCATGCACTGAACCAGACATACAGTATACAGTATGTGCGTGCACTTAATATGTGCCAGAAAACGACCGGCAGCAGGTACCTTGCATAGCTTTCGTCGCTTGTCACCAATTGCCAATAGGTAAGCGTGCAGTGAGCCCCCCCCCCCCCCCCCAATGCTGGAGGATGAAAAATGGAGGATAGTGCACCTTAGTTTCGAAAATCTCTGGCAGAGTAGGGAACAAAAAATTTGGTCGTTTGTAACAAAAACCTTTCATCTGAAAAATAATGCACACATAAGAAGAGCAAGACCATGATTGAAGAAGTGCCCTGATATATGTTTTTTCCCTTCCTAGCCAGAACTCGAAAAATCAGTCTGTGCAAATCGATGGCAGCGAGCATCCTGAATCCACCATTGTTTCATGTTCACCGTTTGCGTCTTGCCTTGCTTGATGACGCGGCACAACTCGCATCCAGGCTTCAATTTTTCCTCGAGAAGCACTTGATAATCGCGTCGCCACTGGAAATATTTCAAATATGCCGAGGGTGTTTTGTCTAAATATTTCAAATAATCGGCCAATGCTCGCGGATGTTTGAAATCATCAGCCGCAATAAAAGTCTCATTCAAAACAAGGGGCATTTTCTCACTTTGCGCTAGCCCCAGGATAATATTTCGTTCAAGCACGATTGGCACGATCGGCACGTTTTCGATTCGCTCGAAGAATTTTTCAGTGACGTAATCGCGGCATAAGCTGTTCTCGAAGGACAAATAGAATTTGTATTGACGCAAACGCAGATCGCAGGGTTTGATGCTGCTGGTCCCCAGGGCAGTGGGGTTGCGATTGGGGTCTCTGGGACACTTGAGCGGGCCACACCCACCGAACATGTCCACTGCGATGTACTTGCTCAACTCGGCCACGTACTTCTCTCGGGCACTGGGTGTACGACACTTGCTAACCACCCAGGCCACCAGTCTGCTCTTGTTCTTGATTTCCTCCTCGATTTCAACCAGTTCAGACTCGTTGGTTTGAACTCGCTCTCTGAGAGAGCCGTAGGGCCAGAACACATCCGAATCTGTCCGGTAGGTCATGGTCAGATTGAAAAAGTCTTTTGGTAGATTGGATCCGGAATAGCCATGCGCGGGCGACTCCCACAGGGCGAACACGAAGTACTGGTCTGGTCTGCGCCAGGGGGTCGGGCGCCACCAGTTGGGGTCGTTCAGGTGGAAAATGACCGCAGATGACTCGTTGAACAGTTGTCGATCCGATGTCACTACGCAGTTCAGATCGGGTGAGCAATTGTTGAATAACGGGGGATTCATGCGGTCCCAAGGAACGCCCGAGTGAAGCTTCGAGTAGGCCAGGACCAGGATCGGTTTGGTCAAAGAATCGCCATCGCCATCCTCAAAAAAAACTTTCCTAATGCTCGAATGAATCGATGATAAAAGTCCTTGATCAGGTGAATCATTGAAAAAACGCGGCATTTTTCCGAATATCGATGACACTGTAAAATAGGAAATATGCTGTTGTTGAAACATTTCGAAGACAAACATGAGAACAAGAGCGATGAAAACTGCGAGAATCCATAAATGTCGTCTAGACAAGTGCAGCATTTAAAAAAAATATGTTCAGTAAGTGTTAGCTCTGATTCTGGAAGGACAGAGGATTGCCTGTGTCGCCAAGGTATTCCTGCTAAAAAGTGAACGAATTGTTTTAAAATTCTGCCCCTTCTCCCTTATGACCATGACGACAGCGAATAAGTGAGGGGGTGCAGGTTTTTTAGCGATCTATCAGCTCCCGGGAGATAGCCATTTTGAAGAAAATTGTGTGGCAACTAAAGAAGACTGAAGCAGATAAGTGATACACTTTCTGTGAAACCAGGAAGGGTGGGAGAATACTTTTTCTATCCACTTCTTTTATTTTGAAGAATGTGAAATGTTAGAGTAATAATGGAAAAGAAGTGGGGCTAGTGCTCCTAGTAAGATGGGATGTAGTGATAATCAAAATATATAAAATTACATGGCATATAAAAGGAAGGAGAAAACAAAAGGAAGTCAGGAAAAAACTTCATGTGCGATATAAATCTACAGTGTTGTGCACAGGAAGACAAATAAGGGCGCCACTGAAGATCGAAGAACGTGCCAATTTACCTCTACCTGTGGGTATAAATACTTGCCTTTTAGGCGATTACAGGTTCTGTTCAGGGAAATACGAGCCAGATATGCCCGGGAAGCTCTTCGCGAGGTCATTTCGGCCTTTGTGTCCAACCATGTACGTGAACAACCACCATTAGCTGCCCTCTTAGCAGTTATATCTTGTAAGTCGAAGATGTTGCGACAGTCTCCTCAAGCTGGAACAACGTTTACGGATAAGCGTAGATTGACAAAACAGTGCTCGCAGGTCTACGGTATTTTACAGTACTAGCAGAACTGCTTGCAGGTGTCTGAATCAAAGTTAATGATTGAGTTTGTCTTCTTTCCTCAGTGCCCAGTCTCGGACTTGAATGCATCTGAAACTTGGTCTGCGACTATAAGCCGAGTTGCTGGGACACACGTGAAATACACCTTGTAATTACGAGGAACGGTGGCCTGGGCTGTTGGGTTAGGCATCGAATTTGACATGTTCGGTTAGGTAACTGTTTTGACAACTTCTCAATCGATAACCATTTCTCCACACTCGATAACCTCTCCACGATAAGCATTTCCTCAATCGAGACCTCTGCAAGTCGACCGTTTCTCGCAAACCCAGATTCCATGAGCGTCGTCTTTCGTACTCTTCGAAAATACGTAGATAGGATTTTTGTGGACGAGCTTTCGTTTTCCTCTTTTGGACAAAACGTTTTTGGCCATTTGCTAGATATTCTACTGTAGGTATCAGCGAGAAAATCCAGTGATACTGTCTTCCGACAGTTAAAAACAGAGAGGGACTTTCCATGCAAGACAAAGCATTCATCACGTTTTGTCTTACATTCATACAAGGGCGCTTTGTCACGCAATATTTCACGGGCCCTGGGGGCGAATAGGTCAGGGGCGAAACGGGCGGGGGCGAAACGACGAGGGGCGAAGAACAATTGCCTCAGCGAACAATTGCACGGCGAACAATATTTTGCGAACAATCGTCCGTAACTCCTTTAAAAGAGTGATGGAATTTAACGGTTTTGTATGACAAAGTTTTGGAAAATTAATTTGTTCAGTCTTTCTCTACTCCTATTGGTGAATTGAAATAGGATGGTGATTGACGCTCACGAACAGATCCTCAATGAGCTAACCAAGGTCAAGGACTGACAGACCTTGGATCCTCAAACCTGCAGCATCATTCGCTCAATTCACTTCTATTCCCCCTCTGGATTTCTCGGCCAACTGGGCCCTCCAGGTCAAGTGGGTCTGGATCTACGCCTGCTGCGGCATCACCACCCTTTCCTGGATTCTACGAGGGCCTGCATTGGATCCAGCACCGTCGCTAACCCGTCGGCCAATGCTGCAACTCTGGATCCTGCTCATTCTGCCGAGCCCCCACCCCTCAGCAACAAAGGTCAATTCGCCATCACCTATTCAAGTCTTTCCAATCGCAACTGGACAGCCGCACTCCCATTAATCTCGTAACAGCATCATGCCCACCTCTGGTACCCGTAGCTCGGCGCCACCCCAGGATCATACTCTCTGCCTTTGGTCCCTTCGAAGCTGTGTGACGATCGCCTTGTGCCTCGAAGAGATACATGCTTTGATTAATATTCATCTCAAGTTTTCTGTTTATCTTTAGGGGCTCTTATCCACCTTTTCGCTTTCTGGCGGGACTGTCGCGTCTTGCGCGAAAGGTCATGACATGAATGGATCCCATTCTCAGACTATGCCTCCCTGCTTACATAGCCTCCCCCTAGTCTTTACTGACTGCTACTGCATTATTCGATTAGCTCCCCCGTTTCCTACGCCGGCTCAATCTTGCCCGCCTAGTTCACCAATTGCTCACCCGCCTCTTTGTCTTCTCTATGCCTATAAGAACATTCTTATTCCTTCCTGGGCACTGGTTTACTTTGGATTAGTGTAGTGCGAATAAAGGTGTCTTATTACCCCATGTGGTTCATCGATACCACACATGGGACTGCGACTGTCATCACTGACCAAGCCATCAGCGCACCACACCCTGAATTCAACTCGAGGCACACCTGACATCTGTCAGCTCATTCTCTCTCTCCAATCACTATGTCGCTCCATAGAACAAGCAAGGGCTCTAGCCTGATTAAAATCTAAGAGCCCGCGATATTCTCTTATTCGGCAGATCTCCATCAGCAGCTTTATCACATTTCATTTCCGTTGTCCCCAGGTGGCCTCTCTCAGGATTCCCTGCTCATGCTGGCTCAAGCCAACTTCGACAAAGCCTCTCATCAGCCCTTTAAATATTGCTATTCGCCCATGATTTTTCATTTAGAAAATGGAGCAAAACGGGAGCGCTTCTACAGTGAATGCCAGCGAAGGTTCATCGATCATGCTTCATGGAAACTTGCCTGAGCCTCTTCTTTTTTCAAACAGTGTCATTCTTCCATGACTTTTTATTTAGAAAATGGAACAAAACGGGAGTGGTTTTAGTTTGAATGCCAGCCAAGATTCATCGTTCGAAATAGCAAAATAGGGGAATCTCCTTCGGTTCATTATCTTCTACATGGTTTTCACCACCCTTTCTATCGTTGGGTGCCTTTTGATTATTTCATGAATTTGGAAGAATGATGAGATGAGGAAAAGTCGATTTTATGTGATCATTCAACATATCTGCATTGCAAGAATAAGTACAAGCGTACAATACACGATCGCAGGAATGTACCATTCTTTTCGTGTTTACTCATTAGTGCCAGCTTATCAAACTCGTTTTGTGTGCGTTCTAATTCATTTTTTGATGACATTCGGTCCATTCCTGGAAATGATTTGCTTGGCATTCACGACACTAGATCGAATGATTGCGATAATTGCTCCCATGCGTTATTTCAACATGAAAGCGAAGCAGGCTGCTGTAATCTCTGGCATACTGTACATAGTTACAGTAATCGTGAAGGTTATACCAATTTTTGCATTCAATGAGTTAAAAACCCGAGTAATGTGCATCAACGCGTACAGTGCACTGACCGAATATTTGGCCTATTTCGCCCAACTGGAAGACAACACCATTTTGGGGGTGGTCATTTGTCTTCAAATTATTTTGATGATAGTCGTGCATCGAAAATCAAGAAAAGTTGCCGGCACGGAAGCCGAAAGAAGATCGATCGAGCGGCAACTCGCTTTGATCCCAATTTTGAAAAGGCAAATTATCCTGCATTGTGGATTGCAGATTTTGTCCAGAGTTATCTTGTCTGCTAATTTCTTAGTTTCGAATCCGATGTTGGCTCTAGCATTGGCGTCGGTAGGTGGTTCGATGACAACTTTTGATATTTTGGTGAACACACTTGCCATACTGTGGAATGAGGATATGAGGACGCATGTAGAGATATTTTGGGTAGGAGCCAGAATCTAGTTTCGTCAGTGAGCATTGGAACAGCCAGGGCAGGAAATTCGGTGTAGGTAATAAAGAGGGAGGGAGGTAATAACGAGGGAGGGGTATGGGTTTGCGACAGACTTTGACTCCACAATGTTTTGAATGCTTATTTCATGCATGATGCTTGTTTGTGTTCATCGTTCGTTTTTTCTCCTGAGGGTGGTATGAGTAGGAGGTGCAGTTTCACATCATGCTATGTACCTACGCGATGTGTCAACAATTAACCCTTTTAAGATGTTTGCATTATTCATTCATGCATTTTGTTTGCATGTTTGCAGTCATGCATTCATGATTCATGCATTATCCATCGATATTCCATAATTGGCGAGAAGAATTTCATCAACTTCACGCATTTTAGATTTTGCGTCACATACAAATCACAAATTATTCTTTGACGCTATCATCCATCGAAAAAATGGAGTTCTCGGCTGATACGAAGAATACAAAGAAATAATACAAACAAGCGATATTTCTGGCTAATCAAAGCTAATTCAAATAGACCTTTTCAACGTCAGCAAAACTTTGAATTACCGCGATTACGGTAGCTTGGCTGCTTATGACAATTTGGCACTTTGTGAGCAGATCTGTTTGTTCTACCGATTCAAATTAATGATTGAGTTCATCGAGGGCGGGTGTAATTCGAAAATTCATTATCTTATGATACAATAGCAATTTTTCCTCATGCTTTCATCGTCATTGACTTTAGTTATAAATATTGATCTTTGTCATCTCAGCCAAAATTTGCATAAGATCGCGCACAGATCTGCTGGATCCTTGTTTTATTGTTATAAGCAGCCGAAGCGGGAATTTCAAATTCAACTCTTTCGGCGCACGCTGAAAAGGTCTATTGTTGCCGGTGTCACATGTCAAAGTAGCCGGGATAGTTTGACATGGGCAAACGCCTATGTCAAAGTAGCCGGTCGGTTACATTGACATGTGCTTATGTAGCCGGGGTAATGTCAAAGTATCCTATATATATTTCTTTCCAGCAAGCACGGAGGAGCAAGTGTAAGAAAATTTGCAGTGATGCCTAAATGCCGCCCGAATGATATCGATGTTCATGTTCATGTTTTACCACATCTCCAAACGCGTATGCGCACTCGAGGGTGAAGGGACACATTTTACACGAAATGATTCACGGGCCGCGAGTCGAACACTCGCCCGTAACTGCGCACCTGGCGTGAGAGGCAACCGCCTAACCCACCAGGCCGATTGCCTCTGGCGTCTGCCTCTCACGATTTCCAGCCTTTTTGATCTGATCGCAAATGATCGCAAAGTAATCGCGCGCGTATGCGGAACAAGCAGTTGCCATCTCCACGGATACTCGTAGTTGTCTTGGGGAGATAATCGATGACTGATCGTGTTTGGCTCTTGATTTTTCTTATGACACCGTCTCTGTTGATTCCGAACTCTTTCAACTTCTTGAGCATCTAGACGACTGATTCCAAAGACGAAATAGCTACTTCGACACCGAACTTCTCACCTATGTAACGTTCGAAATCATTAAAAAATTCCTTGCGAAATTCTTTACCGCAGAATGCTCGAATTTGCTAGAATATCCTGGACTATGGACACGGTCTCAGCTCAAGTACCTACTGTACTGTATATTCTAAAACCATGTCTGTTGTCTTTCTCATCGTCAGTTTCATGCAACGACCCAACCAAGTTGGCACACCATCAGTATTCTATTTATTACGTAACTCGTATTGGATGCAGTACGCCTGGACATGGGATAGTTGTATCAGCGATCTTCTCCTCTCGAGTTTTCCTGCGCACCTTTACCTGAACCCTTCAGATGATAAAGGACCCGCCATTCTCGGCTACGAACGACTCAGCTTTCTGTTGCAGTGCCCGTTTTGCTTTATCGTCGAATCCAATTGAATAATGACCATTATTCAAGTACAGAGGAATGTGTTTGTGCGTATTCGGATCCATGAAAAGTGAAATTTGAAATAAAGTCTGCGAATCGACGAACCGCATGGATGAGCACAAAATTGCTGGCCACTGGCCATCCGACAACTCATGTGGCATCACTTTCTAGAACAAAGGACAGAATGGCTTTGGCCTGGATCAGGTAATACCCAGCAGCTACTTTGACATGACCTCAGTTACTTTGACATGGGCAAATATAATGTCAAAGTATCCCTCCCGGTTACATTGACATGAGGGTGGTTTGACATGCTACACCGGCAAATAATTGGGAGTTTCGAGCTGATAGCTGACTGAATGGTTCTTCTGCGAGCTATCACAGCGACTTGGGCGGGAATGTAAAATTTAAAATTCAAACGTGAACCGTAGCCGTAAGCCATAAGTGCGAGAGTGCTTGGAGGGCCACAGACACGCTCTGAGCGAGCACACCTGTGAAAATTACTCATTGAGACAAGAGAAATAAAAAAATTTCAGCCGTTTTAAACCAGCCGTTCGTGAGAAAAGTCGTCCAACAATTTCAAATCCCGATTACCGCGAAAAACAAAGTTCAAAAGCAGGTTCAGTATGTTTAGAGCAAATGCACCCCGAATTCCTACTGTAGTGTGCGCACGGAGGCGCGCCTTGCGAGATGGAGGAAGTTTGACGAACGAGTGAAAAGTTGTGACTGTGCGCTGGGCAAAAAGATGAATTCTTCAGGTTTTGAAGACGAAGCTCCTGAACATGTACTGTACTAGTGCCTATCCGTCTTTTGATCCATCGCCGGAAGACGTGAATCGGGTCTTGTCTCAAGCAGGAAATATTTTCGAAAACTGTCCAGATATGTACGATCTTAGGTAGGCAAACAGTTCCATTGGAACAAGATACCTACAGTACAAGGGTGGGTTTAAAGGGAAATATGAACTTTAGTTCCAGGAAGCCCTGCCACACCAGACACCATAGACGAATAGGGAGTTGGACTCTGTGGAATACGAGGAGTTTTGTTGACCTTATGTCAACTCCCGCTGGATTTTACGAAATCATTTGCGAAAGGGCTTGGCGGATGGTGCAGTCAATATACAGTACATGTGCCGTTTGTGAATACGGCACGTGTACTGTATATTGACTGCATTACCATGCATGGATCAGTAATGGATTGGTAGGTTACTTTGCTTTTCCACAACATGAAACTCCTGCTGCAAAAGTCACAATTTTATCTGTTGGTGATATTATGTGAATCAGAAATCGATATTCACTTGGAATTCTTCTCCCAGATGTGATGCCTGGTAATGGCATTGTAGCTCTCTCGGCCCGAATGATTCCGGTAGGATAAGTGCACATATCCTTTATTCTGTGCAGCAATGTCTCACGATCGTTAATTGGCGATAGGCATAAATCGGAAATGAATCAAGTCAAGACAAGCTCTTTTTTTTCTCTCCTATCTACAGTATATATTGTTTCTTAGAAAAAATGAAAGATAAAAGCTGATTGACCATCTATGAGTGTTCGCAACATAATCATCAGCAGGACCCTATCAGCAGGTTTGTTGGATTTTCATTTCCATTATTTCCTTCCATCAGGGAATCCTTCTCAAGCCCGCCCTCTGATGATGCCTCGTAGAAACTTGACCAAGCCCCACCTTTCCCCACTCTGTCATTCCTTCAAGAATTTTCGCTTACAAAATGGAACAAAACTGGAGTGTCTCTAGCTTGAATACCAGTGAGAACTCATCATTTGAAATAGCGAAATGGGGGAATCTTCTACATGGTTTTTACTACCCTTTCTATTGTTGGGTGCGTTTTGATTATTATATCATTATGGAAAAATGAAGAAAAATCGATTTTATGTGAACATTCAACATATCTGTGTTGCAAGAATGGCGACAAGCGTACAGTGCACAATCGCTGGAATATACCATTCTTTCCGCATCTACTCGCTGGCACCAGCTATTCTAAGTCGTTTTTTTGCGTTTTAGTCCATGTTCTGATGGCATTCGACCTTTTCTTGGAAATGGTGTATTTAGCATTCATGGCACTAGACCGAACCATTGCGATGACTTTTCCAATGCGCTTTTTCAATATGAAAGCTGAGCAAGCTACGCTAATTGCTGGCATTCTGTATGTCGTTGCGTTCATGGTCAAGATTATACCTATTTTTGCATTCAATGAGCTGGACTCACGTGTAATGTGTTTTAGTCCGTTTAGCGCACTGACTGAACATCTGGCTTATTTCGCCCAACTACATAGAAGACAACACCATTTTGGGAGTGGTCATTTGTCTTCAAATAATTCTGATAATAGTCGTTCATCGACGATCAAAGAAAGTAGCGAGCACAGAGGCGGAAAGAAGATCAATCGAACCACAGCTCGCACTTATCCCGATATTGAAAACGCAAATTATCCTGCATTGTGGATTGGTCATCTTGACTCGTCTTGCTCTTCTTATTTCTCGTGCACCATGCCTAAATATTGTACTTTAATCTCTCTTATTCCTCCTCTTTGTCAGGGAGAAGGATCTAACATCATTTTTATTTACCGGTGAATACCTAGCGTTACTTTTGCAATTATTGCCTCCAGCTGGATATTCCAGCTGGGTGAGAACATGGGTGAGAACATGTAAACTAGGTGGGTGCACCCACCTAGTTTACATGCCTCGCAGCGTGAATCCGATGGAAGAAAAAATGCTATTATGCTATCACGGGACTCTGTCCAGTGCTCGCACCTAAGAGATCTTCTTCGCCTCGAGTTCAATGAAGAAGATAGGCAGAGGAAACAAGCCGGCTCCCCGATCTATGGGTCCAAACTGGAGTGCGTACAACAAGCCACACAAATATTGCCCTTCCATTTATTACACAAAATAGCGAGATCTTGTGCGATCACGATTTAGCAGGCTGCAAGTGGCCATTTTTAGGTAGTTTGACAATAAAAGCAATAAAAGCTGGTTTGAAATTATTATTTCTTTGGCACACTACAAATAGCTTGCAAATTGCAGCCGATTGCACAACGCTTGTCATTAAGAAAAAATTCCACAACTGCGACCATTTTTTATGAGACTTTTGGTCTGTACTGGACTGAGACGTTGAGTACAAAAAAATTTTTTCTGCAACTAATGAGTGAGTGTACAGGATACCAGGGTGCATGGGTGCAGGGTCGAGGTGGCTGGTTGAGCTACCTCTAAAAGTTTAGTTGAGACAAGGGTGCGGGAGGGGTGTGTGTCCCGCCCCAAAAGTTAAACTCCTGCCACAATATTGTGCTATCGTCTGCTGCGCTGCAATACTATACATAAATGCAGGAAGCTGCAGCCTCGAAAAAACCGAAAAATGTTGACGATCTTTTATCTGTAAAGAGAAGTGATGCCGATTTGCTATGAAATGTCTTGATTTTGTGGCAGGTTGGTCTTAATGCCTTGCATTTCTTGTGAGTTTGATCTACTCAGCTGGTATTGCGCATTAAGAGAGAGAACCTGTGATTTTAATAGCTTCTGCTTTGCGGACGGGCGGGAGTGGGAGTGACCTTTCATCTCATGGGTGGAAGTGGGCATGTTTTTCTGAAGTGCGGGCGAGAGTGGACGGAAATTCCTAGCAGGGAAGCCGCGGGCGAGAAGCGGGAGTGACTTTGGTGGGCCGCGGGCGGGTTTGGGCGGGAGCATACCCACTCAGGCGGGAGTGAGTGGCCGGGGGACCAAAAACCCTCTCCCGCAACGCCCCTAGCGGTGAGCCTGCGATTGTTGGCTGATTATTTAAATAGGTACCGATCACATCGTCTGGTCCATGCACCCGCTTGCGGACAATGGCCAGCTCGATGGGAAAAGCATGGAACACCCGGTGACGTACAAGCTATTCCCTTAACCGTGACAGATACGCGATGGTCAGATCATGGTTAGCCTAATATAAGCAGCAAAATCGCGTTGGAACCTTTCAGTCAAGTAAAAGCGTTAGGTTTAAAATAAATGTGCGATGGATTTCTTTCTTTCAATGAGCTTTATCCAGATTATGCAAGAATCTACTGAACGTGCTGTGCATGTTCGGCGAAAGTATGCGGCCTACCCTGCTCTGCTGGTGTAAAGAAGGTGATAAACTACGTGTTCCTTAGCCCTCGAGTGTATTTTATGGCTCTTGGCTATAAATAAAGAGTGACGTGACAACTATTGTGAGTTCATTGAGTGAATTCGATATACTGCAAGGGCTTTTGAACTGATTTTCAAGGAAAAAGTCTAGTAGTCTGTCAAATCTTTAATGCCAGAATGTAATTTCTTCGTATTTCAGTTTTGCGCTAAAATAATTCCACCTTTTTTGATAATAATTTAATTTTTTGGGTATTTATGATAGGTTTTAACACAGAATGATATGTTTCAATGTTTGTTTTTAACGCTACAATACTGTATATACGCGCACAAATCCATTCTAACACTACTATGATGTCACTCTGTTCAACGGGCACGGCACTTCACCGCTACTACAGCACTGCCTAAATGCTCTGACCATGATATCAAACAACATCCATCGCTTTTTGCCTGACGTGCGCTATGAAAGTTCAGGATTTATAAACAGGAACTGAGCAGCAGTGCTGAAAATGTGCGAAATTCGAGCCTCAATCAGCTCACATCATTAAGATTCAGAAATCGATTATGAACATTCAAGACCATTGTATTTTTATCTAGCTGGTCTCCCGGAATCTTACAGTCTAATTACCATAAACCTTAGTTTGGAAAACACTTACTAAAACGGTGGCTCAATGGTGCAGTGCAGACGCTACATATCAGATCATGTCTAATGAGCTTTGTGCGACCTAACAGACGTTAACGTCATCGGTTTAGGTGCCACTTCTGAACTCCTACAAAAAGGTAATATTGAAACAACCATGCGACGAAACTCCTTACTCGCAATCAAAATAACATAAAATTCTAACATGTCAGTCAATTCAGTCCCGATATCAGAAAGTGCCAAGACTAAACTTTCTTCACAACTTGGAAAGGTTGGATTAAAATACACTCCCAGGCTATTGCAACTAAATAAGGTCATATTAAAAAGAACGAATGGTGCTTGAAAAACAGTCAGCGCGAATAATGTTTTTTCGTGTTTTCTTCGTCTGGCTTCTTGTTTCTGCTCATCAGGCCTCTGCCCATTAGCTCCTGCACCCGTCATCTGTTTGAATTGACTGATCCTCTTTTTGTACAATTTTAGACACAAGAAATTGCTAATTATGAGGATTACAGTGGCGATATATCTCAGTGCTGTTCGTCCATAATTGACAACGGAGGTCCACATAAGTTTGTTATAATTGGTATTAGTCACAGCAGTGTATCGCCCATGTCCATTGTCCACTATGACATAAGGAATGGAATAGTCGAAGCTGGACAAGACTGTCAAAATTATGCAAAAAAGCAAAGCAATAATTTGATGTCGCTTCTTATTCAAGCTTCTGTACACAAATGGTTTGACCATGGCGAACGCTCTATCTACGGCCATTGCTGTAGATATGAGTAACGAAAAGGTGACCACCATGGCTTGCGTGCACACGAATACATTAGCCGCCAGGACCATCAGTATGTCCGCATGTACCAGTCAACACCAGCACTAACACCATTCATTCCAGCAAAAAAGAACTTAAGAATAATACAAACTGTAAATTCAGAAATTTCAAAAATTTTTCCAGCACTGGAAAAAATTTGATAAGCATAAGAAGAGTCTGATTTTGTTTGACTTTTGAAAACGGCTAATGCTAAAGATTGGTTAGTAATACCGATTAGAAAACGTAAGGGCATGAGGATATAGTAAGCTGCAAATGTTATTTTCACAACTAATTGTGCATGGGTTTGAAGAAAAGCGCATTTTGACGTGCTGGTGTTTGAAACATTCATTTTTAGAGATTGTGTTGCTGGGTGAAATATATAATTTTGAACTTTAATTTTTAGATGACCGTGAAAACTTTAAGTAGGCAGACAGGAAGAAAAAAGCTGAGGAATCGATGAGAAATAAAATCCAGAGAGCAAATTTTCTGACAATGGCAGTTCTAGCAGTTATGGCAAGCTGCCCTCGTTAGGCGCGTCCACACATCCAGCAGTCTCCTAAAAGTAAAGTTTGAAGTCAGGGATATCGCGATTATATTTGTTCAATTTTCGATAGCAAAGGGGGCAAGGAATCAGCTAAGCCTGTTTCAATAGCAAAGTTGAAAAATCTTTGTGAAAGTCACAAAGAAGCTTGGAGAAAGCGGCTTTTTTTTGACGGACAGCATGTTGACCAAGTGCTTCTGCGATGCACCTATGGACAAAGCCACACGGGTACATTAGACAAAGCCTTAAAGTAACACAAATCGGAGGAATATTGAGACCTTGCCAAAGTGCAGATCAGACGAGCTGGCGAGATTTGAGGATCCGAACCTGGCTTCCTTTCCATACTACATTCTGAAAATGGAACCCTGAGCTTATCAGTTTGAAATGACGTCAAATGTAGGACAGCTTCAAACGCTTTAAAAAATCAATGCGCCTCAGCGCTCGGCTCCCTTACCACACAAAACTTCAGGACGTTGGACGCTGACCACTGCTGATCAGTTGGCCAGACGCCTCTAATGTTTTGCTTGAAGCTTTATTTTGCACTCAGGACAATGTTACAATTTTTTGTTGTTTGAATCGACTTAACCGTTGACGATGTTCCCTTGTCAGTACGTAGGGTGAAGAGGAAACCAGTCACTGAGCCATAGCACAAACCAGGATACTGACCTCTTTTTCAAAGGTATCTCACCGTCTAGTATCATAGCAAAAAGTTTCAGCACAAAATTCACCAGAGAACAAATTTAGTAATATCTCGCTTCAATTGGATTTCTCCGATCACCGGCGGCTAGATGGGCCGACGCTAGGCCCGAGGCTGCGGATAAATAGACTGCTACGCGCACTGGATTTTCCGACACGAACAGTAGATGCCGTGGTATGTTTTTGATGACGCGATTGAGCTCGTCGACGACGACGACGATAACAGAACCAGATTAGGAAGGCTACCGAGACGCTGATCACAAAGACGAGCGAGCCAATGATGGCACCTATGGCCCATGGAGGCAGAACTTGGCATTTTTTTCGATTTCGACATTTGCGCTTCTCGTCTTTGAGAGCCAGCGGGCAGTGCTTGATATACTTTTCATTGAGTTGGTTCAGAACCCGGCCTTTGCTCGTTTCCATGTCGCTTCCGCAATCGCATTCTGACCACTCGATGCTCCGATCGCAATCCTGCTTGCATAAGTCCACTCTGCACGGATCGACGGCCGTACCATGCACGCAATATCCAGGAGGAATACTGTCTTGTATTGGAGTGTACATTCGTTCTTGGTGGCAGAATTGCCTCAGCTCATCGACGAAATAACACATACTTTTATTTTCGTGTACTCGGCAATTGGAAGTGAAGTTCCGCAAGTCGTCAGCAGCGGCAACAGCAGCCGCCTCAAGATTACCGAACAGGTGCGCGGCGCCTGAATTGCTAACATACCACACCGATCCGTTGTAAAAGTTTTCGGCCAGCATGCGAATGTCGATTTTCGGAAAATCGCTTGCCTGCTTTTCTGTGAACATTCTGCCATCTGACGGAGCCATACCAAGAGAGATAACGACGTTAGGAACTTCGGGTCGATCGCCTTTGCTGGATTGAAATACAAGTTTCCTGACATCGTTCCCCAGATTCGCCTTGTGATAGTATTGAACGATGTTCTTCCCGTAAGTGTTGTCGATCGGATTGAAACTTCCCGCGTTCAGTTTGAGCCTGTTGTCACCTTCGTGGTTCAAGGGAAAAATTTCTTTGAGTTTTTCTTTATTGTTCTCCAAAAACGCATTGATGACGGCCACGCGTATTTCATCTTTCTCGATCGATGTCGACAATGAATTTGCGAGTTTCAGGAAGAAATTATCGAGATTCGACATGTCCTCTAAAGCAGGAGGATAAGAACTGTCAAACCATTCAACTCGATATGGGCGCGTATTGATGACAATGGCGACATCCAAGACGACTTTCTGGCAGTTGGCGATCACAGCCAATAAAAAGATGCCGAGCATTATCAGACGATGCATGGAGTTGGAGCACGTGATCCGAAACAGTGAGTAGAAATGGTTGAAGGGATCGGCAACCTCGCAAGACCGAATGACGGGGGCATACTGCGTTTTGTCGTCAGTTATGTGACCACGCCCACTTTACGTTATTATCCCCTACGTATTCCTCGAACTTGTCAAGTGGTAATTCCAGGGATTTCGCAGTGTACAACGAAAATTTGAACTCCCCTCTACAAGCCGAGTTTGACAGTAAGCCTGGACAAGACATCAATAAAAAGTGCACAAAATTTTGGGGATGAGCTATGTTTGCCATTGCCAATAATCGTGCAAAATTTTGTTGGAAATGGTTGAGCCGTACCCGAGATCCAAAATGCACGTTTCGCTGTTCCAGGGATGACGACGGAAGACGACGACGAAGTACTCGTCACGTCCACAGCGATAATCACTGAAGCTACGGAAAAAAGAGTTGGTATTTCTGAAAACTCTCATATCAGGGGTTATTTTTTTGAGGGTTTACTCGTAAGATTCGAGGTTGTTGATTTTTTGTGCTCGAAATATTAGATTTTTAACGCATACCACCAGCAGGCGGAATATTTTTATTAGCCGTGCGGCGCGGAAGTGCTGTTTTCCTTAGTCGTAGTTACCGTTTGTTCTAATTAGGGGCCATCCATAAAGGTCGACCGCAGCCTGGGGGGAGGGTGTTAGCAAAAAGTGGTCAGGTGCGGTCGGGGGAGGGGGAGGGGTAGGCGGCCAATGGTCAATCGCGGCAAATTTTTAAACTTTTGGTGACAAAAAACACCTGGTTTTCTTCACCTGCAGTGCGAGTTCAAACCGGCACAACTTTTCGTCTTCTCGTCTCCTCGGCCGTTCATTCATTCTCGACAATGCAATTTCGGGTTGAGTAGGACTCTTATTCCCAACTGCAATGGCCTCTGATCCAAAAGGGAAAACTTGGGAGGCGACGGCTAAGCTAGTTAAGGCCGTTGACCCACCTTGCTGGCGGGAGGCCGAGGCTCTATTCCGACGGAGGATGGCAGTGTACCCGCTTGTCGCTGGCTTTGGACACCTGGCTCTGGGCTCTGGGCCCTGCCACTGTCAAATGGCGGACGCCCACCGAAGGAGTGGAGAATTGGGAAACTGTCCTCGAACGCCACTCGGGAAGGTCCCTGAGCTAAGCCCAAGCCACTTCTCAACCAGTATGCCCTCGTGCGGAGGTGCTCCTAGTGAAGACACAGAGGACCTTCCGTGAGAGCTAGTGACCTCGAGGGATAGGTCGGGATCACCTTATTCCAGGATAGAGATCAGGGCAAGCCTGATTAGGATCGTGATTTTTGTTTGAGGTTGTACATTTTTTGCACACACGAAGGAGATGAGTCTATTTTCCTCACCAAAGCACACTTTAGTCATTCAGGGTTTTTCAAGCTTTTTTCAAGTCGAGTCTCGGTCATTATAAATAAGCTGAAATTGATGAGTACATTCGCAGTTTTGATACGCGTCCAGCGAGGTCAGCCTGGGCTAACGTAAGTAAAATCAGTGTTGCTATCATTATCGATTTGAGTCGATGTTGCTGTTGTCTCTTCATCGCTACTGCTTCATGGCAGATATGATGGATCAGAGTGTGCTCACCATGCTTATGCATATCATAGTTATTAGCAGAATCCCGATGCCTCAATTTCGGGATCAGGATCTGGATGGGTCAAATTCAGACGGTATCGGGATCCCGGCCTATCCCCAGTCACCTCACAGCCTCGCTTATCATATCGACTGCTGGCCAGCTAATGTGATTGGAAGTCCAGTGCAAGAACTGGGCCGCCGCGGACCAAACCGCAAAACTTTTTAAAAAATATGGGGAAAAGTTGTGGAAAAAGTTTGTGGAGGCTTTTACAAAATAGAAATCCGCTCCATTAGTCAAAAAAGATTTGCTTCGAAGGAGATGGCATCTTGTCGAGCTCAAGAAAGCATAAGACGAAACGGAGGGGGGGGGGGGGGGGGAATGCTGAAGTGATCGACCATTTTTGAGGGGGTGTTCGCGAGGAGTGGTTGGCATGCGGTTAGGGGAGAGAAGGGGTCAAAAAATCGAGATTTTGTGCGGTCGACCTTTATGAATGGCCCCTTACTGGCCGAGACGAGACGACTGTTCTTTTCTGTTCCGTCTAATTTAATTTTTTGCTTGACTTTAGCGGATTAGTTGGATTGCTTTTTACTGTTTTGAATTCCAAGTCCCAATTTTTGAAAAATCTACCTGCGTTTTACATTTTCCATAGCAAAGAATATTCATTGCGGAAATTGAGCCCGTTTGCCATACTACAACCCGAAGCCCCCGAAAACCCGAGCCCGTAGACAAGTGGTTAGACGAGCGACATCGGGGCTGTCGTTACGCGACGATCATGATGGGCCATCCTGTGTCCCTTCCTCTCCGCGCGTATATACTTCATTATGTAGCAGAAACGAATAAAATTACTAAAGAAAGAAGAATATGTTGCACCCACTGTGCTAAAAAACCAGTGAGAATGATTTGGAAAAACTACACGCGCACATTTTCTAGAGCAGCACACCTTCCAATTTACTTTCGAACATTTTTAATGTTCGTGCAGTTTTTAATGGCCCACTGAAATTCGGGATATTTTTATTTCTGGGACGTCCTATTTTTAACCAGCAAAAGGACTTCGAAACACTCACGCTATTGCAATAGGTTGTAGCTACCTGAGAATCATTATTGTGCGCGCTACCATAGATTTCCAGCTCTTTGAGGCTCCTTTATACTCCATCGGCTAGAGCCGTCCGGCATGGTCCATCCAGTTTGCGCCGGAAGCGCACCCTTCATACTCCATCCGGCATGTGTTTCCAGGCGCGGGCCGGCCGGCTTTTCGAGAAAAGGCATCCGGCAAGCGGCATGCCTAGCGTTGTCTGCTCGGTTGTGGGAAGCTACAGTACGACCTTGTTCTGAACGTCAATTTATAAAAATTTCACAACGGAGTCGACTTTTCAGTAACTTGAAGGTTTATTTTATACAAGAAAGCTGTATATATTCAGACAAGCACGCGCCGATACGGCAAAGTACAAAACAACGGCATCGCAATCATTCCACAGGTTAGTACTCTGAGCATAGGGAAATAACAAATAATCACAAGACTTGAATAAGGGATGTAAGAATTTATATTCGACTTTTGAATGGAAGGCAAAAGTACCTGACTGGCAGCAAGGCTCTTTCATACTTCGTCTGGCTCGAGCCGTCGGGCATGCACGCACCGCTTGGAATGGTCCATGATGCTCAGGCAGGCTGTTTACTGTAAGGAGTTCAGGCTCGAGCCGGGAGCTGGATGGCGGATGGCAGTATAAAGGCATCAAAAACGCGAAAACGGCGCTCGCTGGTGGAGGCTTCCGGCTCTCTCTGTTCCGGCATTTCTGCACAAGTTCGCACTTTTAGTGCAGAAATGCTGGACGCCAAGAATCGAGTTCGGAAAAATCGAGGATGACTGATAAAATTTCTCACTGGATGTTAGCACATGCAGTTTTTATCGTAGATTCTAAATTTCTTATCGAAAATCCTGTTTCATCGGATTGATTTTGAGTTTTTAGCAAATTTTTGGACCCCACTTTCGCATGCGGCCTTCCGGCTCAGCACCCCTGCCCCTAGTCGAAGTGACGAGTAGTACGAGGCAGTTTTTCTGCTTTTTAGGAAACTAGATCAAAATACAGACGGAACTTTTCGATGAATCTTTTCTGTTTCTGTCTTGGTATGTCTGCTTGGTAAGTAATGCATTTAAAAAATTTTTCAAGTACATACATTAGGTATGGAGAGGGCTACTACAGTATGCTATTCCGTCGGAGTCTGATAGTTTATTATCAGAAACGTTCCTACGAACCACAAGACGAATGACGGTGCCAGTCAGGTACTTTGGCCTTCCATTTAAAAGTCGAAGATAAATTCTTACATCCCTTATTCAAGTCTTGTGATTATTTGTTATTCCCCTATGCTCAGAGTACTAACCTGTGGAATGATTGCAAACCTTCAAGTTGCTGAAAAGTCGACTCCGTTGTGAAATTTTTATAAATTGACGTTCAGAACAAGGTCGTAGTGTAGCTTCCCGCAACCTAGCAGACAACGCTAGGCATGCCGCTTGCCGGATGCCTTTTCGCGAAAAGCCGGCCGGCTCGCGCCTGGAAACACATGCCGGATGGAGTATGAAGGAGCCTTCATTTGTCTCGTGGTGATAGTGTATCCGTGCAATAAACAGCCTGCCTGAGCATCATGGACCATTCCAAGCAGTGCGTGCATGCCAGACGGCTCGAGCCGGACGAAGTATGTAGAAGCCGTTACAATCAGCGTTGCCAGCCGCAGGGCAATTGCCCTAGATCTGGTGCAATTTCTAGCTGTCAGGGCAGGTTTTAGGGAAATGAGCTTTCTAGGGCAATTTTTAGGGCAATCTTAGATTTTGGCACTTTGTCTTAGCCCTCTCACAATGGTGCTGTTTCAAAGGGTGTTTTCCTTGATGGCAAGCTGGGTGGAGATGTCGAAGAAGCATGGGAAGTTGTTGGCGCTTTTAAAAACTGATATGGTATTCAAATACGCAATGGCTTGGTTGGAATAATGTTGGGTGTCTGGCAGGCACTTTTTTAAGGGCCTTCTTTGCATTTTTTTCTGGAAGCTTGGTCTAGGGCAGTTTTAGGGCAATCTGAACCTGCATCTGGGGCATTATTGTGTTGCAGACCTGGTAACTCTTCTTACGATGTGTTTTATCAGTTCCTGATGGTGCCTGAGAAGACGAAACGTCGAAAATAGAAAATATAATGAATAATGTCTTATTTGAGTAATTTATTGGTCTTCTTGTTCCTTCAGAAATGTCGCTTTAAAGACGTCTTAATTTTTACTTATATCCGCAATAGGTGTTTACTATTTGCTGACAAATTAATACAAAGGAAGCGGCGGGGTAAGAATGAAAGTTTTATCAGTAACTAATCTGTCAGTGTATACAGCTTTTTAAGAACATTCACGATCAGAAGAACCCTTTTACTCAACAGAACGCTTTATGAATACTGTAATGATTGTTGCACAGCTAGTGAAAAGCTGGCTTATCGAATCAGTAATAATCGGAACTGAGCTGCCCTTGTAAGCTTCAAACCAAGCAGTAACTTGGCACACATAATAGGGCTTGCGTAAATCAGCATCGCATCTCTGGCTGATCCATCGCTGCTGTCTTGTGGATCTGCATAAAACGGCATAAGCGCACTTTTTGTTGGGATCGGTCGATGGCTCGTTGTCTGCCCACAATGCATGCATTTCCTGAGAAATATTTGAATAGCTGTAGCTCGGGTATCCGATGTCAGGGTATCCCTCATCCTGCCAAAATCCATCATCGATGCGTCGCATGTTCAGCCAGAAGACGATCTTGGCATCGTCGATTGGTTGTTGTAATATCCATTGGTTGAAACTGGTCGCTACTTGCATAGATGTCATAGTTGGCCACCAGCCTTGTTCTCCGCATAATTCAACTAATGCATCGGCTCGATTAGCCATTTTGAATGGCACGTTTTTGACAAATTTAAAACAGCCGCCTTCCAAGACGGCGGTGTACGGGTCCACCAATGTGTACCCTGGTTGACAAAAAAGCTGTCCAAGTGACACATGGTATAATGTTATGAGGGTTATAAAAAAACACATGGCGAAATTACGGATAGTACAGTCTTTGTAGAAGGAGTAGGATTATTACAACGATGCGTTTTATTGAACGGCTTGAAACATTGATGCAAAGTTGGTATTGATGTCTCCTGGAGATACATATTGGTAGTGCCTGACTCCAGTAAAAAAATTTACCAGCGCTTAAGGGACGCTACGCAGCCGCTGATCGTAGTGAAGCTGCGAGCAACAAAGCTGGTTTGGGTTTATAATCTGTTCGCTAAAACTTTGCTACCTACATATTTTGTTACTTGTATTCATGTTTTCTTCTTGATTTCCTCCGTACTCATAGCTTTCTATGAGTCTGAACAATTTGATAAGGCGTCCTTGCATCCCTGGTAGCTTTCAGCGCATCTGTAAGCCCTGTTTAGTTTGACACGGTCTAGCTCACTCAAGTCGCTGCTTTTTGTCGGTTTTTTGTTTTTGTCAAAAAACGATTTTCGAACAATGTGTGGGTTAGTGATCAGGGCTATCTGAACTGCCTCGTGGGGATGCTTTGACCTTTCCTCTTTCTAAAACTCCGGACCAAGATTCTATCACGCCACTTTCCTGGCTCATCCTCCTTCACTCCGCCCTGCTCTACTTCCTGTGCACCTGACTGTTCGATAGAGGTTGGCTCTGTCTCCACTACAGCGAGTGAATCGAGATCTATATGCTGCGAGGGTGTTAGGAACTGATTTGATGAATAAAGTTGTTATGTGCCAAAACTTCGACGCCAAAATGTGACTCATTCGCAATTCAATTTTTACCCCGAGCGATTCCCCCTTCAAGCAATTGTGAGGGGAATTTTATTTTATGGTAAGGTTAGTCCTAACGGTCACTCAGACACATGGAGGAGGCCAGTGCACAATGTGTAAAAAGGTCGCTAGTAGGTTATAGACCACAGGAAGAATTAGGCGCCCATAAACGAAAATGAGTTGCCGGTAGACCCCGAATCACGTCGGGTTAAGCCTGAGGCTCTTGGTCGGGTTGACATGGATTTGTTAGTGGTAGCTGAAGTTCCTTGAGATAAAAGCTTTGCACAATTATCGGGTGCGCCATCAAGAATGACCCTGTAACATTTTGCCTGATGATTTAAGTGCACTGCCTGATGCAGAATTGAATGCTCTATTTGCCTGTGCTAGTGTAAAGTTTACAGCGCGACTGCTTCCGACATAAACTAACCCTTTCTGTGAGGGTCACCTCGGGCTCGAGACCGGAAAACCAAAGGATCGAACAGCCAGCCGGGTCTGACACCAAAATTTGTCACTTGCCTCACAGACACAAAAAAGATCTGCGTGGGTGGAGATAAGAATTGTCTCATTAGTATTCAGCGATACTCATCAATATTATTATCAGCGCAAACCAGCCGCAAATTGATTTTTGAGCTGATGGAGGAGTTATTATCTGCAGAATTTTTGGCTTCTGCTACATGGGCTGGGGCCGCTGGAAAAAATGCACTTTGCGAGACAAGTACCTTTAAAGCTGTTTTGAACCAGGTCGCGTTACAATTCCCAGAGTTCAAGGTGGATTTGGCATTGAAACAAGCTGTTACCCAGAAATGTGGCCGAATGGCTTCAGCGCAAAAGTCTTCCACGTCTGAGGGTATTACGTCCGCCATGGATGCGCGCACTTGCGATGGACCTGAGAAAAGAATGTCTGAGAGTAACCTTTTGGGCTTGGACTATGGGGACACAGGGGATGGATTTAATTGAGTAACAAGGATTGGATTAGATTGAACCTTTATGCAGATGATTCGCTTTAAGCCAGTATTCTTCTTGTTGGTTCTTGTGTCAGGGCTCTGAGAGTGTAGCGTCTGTATGTTCGCAGCATATGTTGACTGGCTCATTGACATTAAACGGGTGACAATATATGTTACAGCATGACCAAAAAACTCAAAATACAGTAGCCACACCACAGTAGACCTTGAGGTCACCTATGCAACATTTTGTAGTGATTCAATTTCTCGCTCTCCGATGTAAAAAGATATGAAGGACAGATTGAGCACAAAGGACTGCCAGAATTCAAAGTTTGATACCTTTTCATCAGGTTGTCAGTTCGCTCAACGAAAACTTTTTCCGAATTAATAACCTCCAAGAACGTCAGAAAGTGCTCTGGCCTCCGCGTATTAGGCGATGGTGACGGAAAACTTGGAAAATCATCCTTGGAAAAAAGGTTACTCTCAGACATTCTTTTCTCAGGTCCATCGCAAGTGCGCGCATCCATGGCGGACGTAATACCCTCAGACGTGGAAGACTTTTGCGCTGAAGCCATTCGGCCACATTTCTGGGTAACAGCTTGTTTCAATGCCAAATCCACCTTGAACTCTGGGAATTGTAACGCGACCTGGTTCAAAACAGCTTTAAAGGTACTTGTCTCGCAAAGTGCATTTTTTCCAGCGGCCCCAGCCCATGTAGCAGAAGCCAAAAATTCTGCAGATAATAACTCCTCCATCAGCTCAAAAATCAATTTGCGGCTGGTTTGCGCTGATAATAATATTGATGAGTATCGCTGAATACTAATGAGACAATTCTTATCTCCACCCACGCAGATCTTTTTTGTGTCTGTGAGGCAAGTGACAAATTTTGGTGTCAGACCCGGCTGGCTGTTCGATCCTTTGGTTTTCCGGTCTCGAGCCCGAGGTGCTGAAGCAGAAATCAGAGCCGTTGGGTTCGCAGAAGCAGGTGTCAGGCTACGGATTGGAGCAGGAATCGATGGTGAAGGTGGGGACAACATTGTAGATGCACTCTCTTGGTCTCCTGGCTCCTGACTGCAATTACTCTCTTCATCAGCTCCATTCGAAATTGGAGCAGAAACAGATGAAATACCACGTGACAGCTCACTAATGTCCTGGATGAGGTAGTTCGTTGCTTCCGCATCAGGTCCTGAAAATTGACCATTCTTTTGAGCTACCAATAGACGATGGGTAGTTGCAGTATGAATCTTTTCAGTAGCCCCTGCCACCCAATTCAATTTACCGAGAATCGATGACAACAAGTCAGTTATCACTTCCTGACCATGCAACAAGCTCTGAATCTTTTCATTGGCGGCTTGCTGTTTAGCGACCATATGCTTATGAGAAGTCGCCAGTTCAGAAACTTGGGTTTCAAGCTTTTGTAAACGCCTCTCAGTATCCGCGCGGGAGTCACCCATGAGTCTTCATTCCATGGTCCTAATGTGTCAATGTTTGGATGATAATCAGAATAAAAAGCAGACGAAACAATGTGGCCACCAGTTCTAGGTGGTTTCGGGGCAATGGATGCTGTGGTAGCAATCGACGAAGTTACTGATGATACTGACGGAGGTCGCAAATGATTAATTGATGGCTTATTCATTGAGGCTTTTAGGCCATCCATATCTCCTTTGCTATTGCTTAAAGCTTTTACAGTACCAACATGAGTTTCAGTTTCACCATACTCGTTTGTGAATTTACTGCAGGACACACGGCAACCAATCACAAGGTCAATATCAGCTGGATCATTATCCTCGCTGACACGCAATAATGATTTGGTCTCCAGCACGTAGGCTCCATCACTGAATTCGACCACTGCATACTTCAATGCGGGACGTTTCCTAGCACTTCTGGTAGCAGACAATATTTCTGTCATTCTGGATATGAAACAATTCGAGGTATGCGGAATACGTTAATGGCAGAGCAACAACAAAACTCACAAATTAGCGAATAAATGGGAAACTGAGAAAGACGAGATCACGAATAAAATGGCAGCTGGGACCTATGGGGTGCGGACCAGCAGGTTTCGATGGAAAAAAACAAAAGAACGACTCTCGACTGACGATACCTACGATCAACTCTTTCCTCGCTGGCTGTTGCCGAAAGTATAACCCAACCTGGCCGCATCCAAACGTTGGAATAATGACACAGTGGGGGACATAATTCGATCAAGAAACACGTCGGACACACGATGCCGTGTCGGACACACGGCACCACATCAAGAAAACATGCCTACGAGTCCTACAAGCACCGCGACTCCCATGCGTATCACTGTAGTGGCATCGAAATTGACACACCAATAATCCGAGGCGAGGCCCTCCATTGATAACCCCGCGCCAGGCCGCTGGCGCGCACTATGTAGCCTTTGTCTATTCTCTGTACACGCACCGATGGACCGCCAGCTGAGCATTTACGCACCTTTTGCTGACCGCATCCACTCGATGTGGGGCCCCGCGTAGAATGGATGTCGTCGCTCCATCTATTGTATGGACATGTATCCATAAAGTGTATGCTCACTGAGCATACAGTTTATGTAAAAACGAGCATCCACTTTATGTACGGGAGCATAAAGTGGATGCTCACTGAGCATACAGTTTATGTAAAAACGAGCATCCACTTTATGTGCCCGAACATAAAATTTTACGTACCAATTTTGACGGCTCCCCTAAGAATAGGATCAAAGTTGAAGCCTTTGTTGAACATGGCGTCCGTGGCGTTTCGAGAGAATGGATTGGCAAAAACGTTTGCGTCGAGATACCATAAGTATTGGGACACGTGCAATAGAGAGTATGGCATTGTGAGAAAAACTTCCTTTGATCCAACAATAGCCACAGCCATATTTTGCTTTCTTGGAGCTGGTCTAATTGTTTTTCTTTTCGAATTTGTTATTTATAGGTCGTTGGCAAAAATAATTTGCGAAAACGCTGTCAGGCAATGTGCTGCCTAAGCATTACACATGTTTATGGCAATCCAGTGAAATTTCATTTGTTTTCGGCTTCGCTGGTAAATAAATTTGCTGAATATGTTGGTTTTACAGACCATAGCGAGCGAGCGTTCAGAAATATCGTAAGCTGAACAGGTAGATTTATCTTAAGAAAAAAAAGAGCGCGGTTATTGGTGTCACGATAACTTGAAAAAATGGTTCGTTGAGTGATGAAATTGTTTAAAGAGTCTTAAATATTGCGCCAATTCGTTCTGTGTCTCAAGTATGTCTGCTTGCAAGCGCGATAGTCGGAGCTGCAGAATTAGGACATTCGCTGACGCTCGCTCGTTCTCATCATCAATCTGAGGTTTTCTTTTTCGGTTGCGAGTCTGAGTTGTAGTGTCTTGGTTGGAATTCGCGTTAGTAAGGATACATGGCGAGAGCGAGCTGAAGAGGCAACCTACCTCCAGCGATGCAAAACGCGAATCTGCCAGGGAATCATGCTGTGCGAGGAAACCAGGGCAAACTGCTCATGCTATTTTCGGAGTTAGCGGCATGCTGTTCTTTCAGTCACATGTATTAGCTATTCCAATGAACAGTCATAGGTCAGTCTCCTCCTCCTTTCCTCATCATCACCCCTAACATGCTAAAATGCAACGTAGAGCTGATTGCACCACTTATCGCTGAGCTGAGTGCTGATCTTCGCAACGTTTACTGAGCGTCTGCTGCTTTGCAGTCTTAATAGTCTTATTCTGTCTTCACTTCCTATCACTCGTCGTTCCAGCATCAACCGTTGGAATGAGCTCGTCAATAAGCTTACAGTTATTCTATACTCTGAAGCATTGCACATACAGTACGTGGTAAACATTTTCGTGCTCCGTTCACTGATTTGCAAGGAGGAGTTCCTAAAAAAAGAAGGAAATAAACCTGAAAGCCTTCTCTTTATCGTTAGTTTGGGTGAGCGATTTCAAGAGATGTATTAGCAGAATAGTATGCAGGTCCTTTGAGGTCTTCGTAGTATGCAGGTATGTATGAGGGAACTGTTAGTATGCATGCAAAAAAATATTGATCTGCAAAGCCCACGATGGGCCCCCCCCCCATTTACGCGTCATGAAGCCCCACGTGTCATACAGTAAGTGCTGTTTATATCGAAGCCTTGACTGCCCGCTGTGGTCTTCGTTCTTCCATTCTAAACAAGGTTAAAAAATGCCTTAACTTTTGCGAAACGTGATATCCTGCCCCTTTTGTAAAGAACCTTGTACAACAAACCGTTGTGTAAAACACCGCTGCGCCCATCCATGTGCTTCGTTCTGCTGCTTCCAACAACCCAGGTAATCCATTTGCTCCTAGCTCAATCTCCTAAAATATCGGTATCCCATAAGCCCTTTTTTGTACCATCTATGAACGCCTACTCATTTACTCCGACCCCCACTGAAGAAACCATTGTGCTTCCTGCCTAACAAATCCGTAGAGTACATGCTTTTCTCACATTCCGCACATTATTGTCAGTGTGTTCAGCGCTGTCAAAAGTCCCCACCGACCATGGTTTTGATACTTTGGCATGTGTTCGCAACTTTTCTTGGTATTTGATAGAGAAACGGCGGGGATAGAAGTCTGAAAATCAATTTAAGGAAGCTTTAAGGAACAGAGACTGAGATTATTCTGAGAAAAACCGGGATGAAGAATTCTTCAATTTTGCCACATTTATTCACCAGAGTCCAATTGAAGGAATATAAGAAAGTGTGACCACTCTTCGTAAAGTAAGATGTTCAGTGAGCCGCAAGATATTTTAATATTTTTCGATATCAAGGTCACCTAAAACATTACCAAAGTGCCTTGAGGTTGTTTCATGCAAGTTATCTGAATACCGCATGATGATGTACAGTATAGCCGTGAGAGCAAGATTGAACAAGCAAGACCGATTTGCAATGTGGAGTTCCTGTAAAAAGAGAAAATAAGCTGATAGCTATCATCTTTATCGTTATTTTCGGTGAGTAATTCTACAACCGATGTATTTATAGACGACGATGCAAGTACTCGTCGTTAACCGAATATAACCGTTAACCGTTTACACGACATACTGGGCCCACGTGAAAATTGCATGAAACCACTTTGTTTCCATGGGGAAACGGATCCACAAGGTTTCCAAGTACATTCATGTGGAACTATTGAATTTAAGTCTCCACGTGGGAACTACAGTAAGCGCATCAACCATGTTATGTTCATGATTTAGAACATGGGAAAATAGATTTAACTGACTATATCATTTATCAGCACAAATATTATATAAGTAATCATATTATCATAGCTAAGGTAAACATTTCGTTCTCCTTTTTACTTATATCATATGACCCCACTCACTGACTTCCTGCTCTAACTGTTCTGTTTCCTGACTTTATGCTCACTGACGAAACTAAATTCTGGTTCCTGCCCAAAATTTCCCTAAATGCTTTTCTCATATCCTTGTTCCACAGTATCGCCACCGTGTTCAGCAAAATATCCAAAGTGGTCATCGATCCACCCGCCGCCGTCAATGCTACGGCCAACATCGGATTCGACACTAAAACAAAACTGGACAGAAAAATCCTGGACGAAATCAGCAATCCGCAGTGCAGGGTAATTTGCTTTCTCAGAATTGGGATCAAAGCGAGTTGCCGCTCGATCGATCTTTTTTCAGCTTCAGTGGTTGCAACTTTCTTCGATCTTCGATAGGCGACTATCATCAGAATTATTTGAAGGCCGATAACCACGCCCAAAAGTGTGTTGTCTTCCAGTTGGGCGAAATAGGCCAAGGTTTCGGTCAGTCCACCATACGGACTCAAACACATTACACGTTTGTTCAATTCATTGAATGCGAGAATAGGCATTATCTTCACTGTGAGTGTAACCATGTAGAGTATGCCAGCGATTAGTGCAGCCTGCTCGCTTTCATATTGAAATAACGCATTGGAGCAATATTATGGCAATCATTCGGTTCAGTGTCATAAAAGACAAACACAACTTCTCCAAGAATGGACCGGAAGGCACCAGGAAATTGGACAAAAATGCAATTGAGACTAGTTTGATAAGCTGGTGCCAGTAAGAAGATGCGGAAAAGATGATATATTCCAGCGATCATGCATTGTGAGCTGGTCATTATTCTGCCAATACAGATATGTATCATGATCACATAAAATCGATTTTTCTTCATCTCGTCATCTTCCCAAATTGATGCAATAATCATAATGCACCCAATGGTGGATAAAATAGTGCGGAGTATGAAAAGCTAATATAGCGAAAAATATTGACATAATCAGGTACTTTAGATGATGAAGCTAGGGTGGCATTCAAAGTAGAAGCACTTCCGTTTTGTTCCATTTCCAAAACGAGTAGTCATGAAGGAATGGCGACACTGAAAGGGGAGAGAAGAAACGTGTTCGAAGCTGTCAAAGGCGTCATCAGCGAATAATCTTACTGTATGAATGATCTCACGACGATGGAGTGCTTACATTGCAGACTGTGGAAGACCCGTCCATGGCACCTGCACAAGTCATGGTTTCTTTGTTGTAAACTCGAACCCACTTTTGGAAGCACTTATTTTGATCATGAACCGGGACGATAAGTTGCTGCAGGGCATCACTCAGCTTGCGATCATCCTCGGCTAAAACGTAATCCAGCTGCATTTGGTTGTGAAACGTGTCTTTGATCCTTACCATCATTCCGACCCCATCCAACAGCACACATGCATTCGCTGATAAGGGTTTGCTGAGGAACGATCTTATATTTTAACCCGATTCTTCCTTCTCTGCTTTTTCTGAGACAGGACTTGGAAATTAGACAGAGGAGATAAGAATGTGCCTGGTGTGCTATGAAGTGAATTTAAGGCGCGGAGCTGCTTCAGGTGCGTGAGCAAATGACGGGAGCAGGCCTTAAGCACTGTATAATTGTATTTTGCGAGTCAAAAAAAAGTTATGCCATTGCAGATACAATGATAAAGTGTGAGTAGAAGTTTGGTATTAACACCTGTCGCTCTGCGATGTGAAATAATGAATTAGTTATAAGTTGCGTGTGAAGAATATCTGCTGATCTGATAAATGCGCATATATGTTCACACATGCACTATTTCAGCACATACTCTCATATTTCGTTATGCTTTGCGAGGCTCAAGTTTTAACTTTCTGCCAGCTCCGTGGTGCGAATCCTTTAAAAAGTTGGATTGCGACTTCTGTCTTATTTAAACTTTTTACTGGAGGCGGAGACAGATAGTAACCTCAGCAAACAATTTGGTTTTTTTCGTCGTTGCCTCAAAAAACAAAAGTAGACAATAGATTGCGTCAATTTTCTAAGCCAGAAAAGAATGTAAATAAGCAGAATTAGCAGCACTTACCACTTAATGTGGTGCGTGGGCAGTAGACGCAGCATACAGTATGTACCAGCACAAATTCGCACAACACACTGACAGTGGAATGGGCTTCAGGCTCTTCATTTTAGATTTCATGCCCAGCGGAATCAACAATGAGTGCGGATATCAGCATCAAATGTGTCAGGATATCAGCTATCGACATCACGAAGCATGCATCATTTCATTCCCGCTTGCGCCACCGATGATATTTCCTTTATAGTCTCATTGATCCAGTCGATAAAGGCGCTCACACGAGCGTAGACTGGTGGTTGTTTGCCGATGCAGCTGAGGCCACCCACGAAGTTGGCTGCACCTTGTTGAACCCAACTACCATCTTTTGTCTGGAAAACCAACGGGCCGCCAGAGTCGCCCTGTAATGACAGCATCTACTAATTAAGTCAATACGGACGATGAAGTGCTTACATTGCAGACTGTAGAAGACCCGTCCATGGCACCTGCACAAGTCATGATTTCTTTGTTGTAAACTCGAACCCACTTTTGGAAGCACTAATTTTGATCATGAACCGGGACGATAAGTTGCTGCAGGGCATCACTCAGCTTGCGATCATCCTCGGCTAAAACGTAATCCAGCTGCATTTGGTTGTGAAATGTGTCTTTGATCCTTACCATCATTCCGACCCCATCCAACAGCCACACACGTTTGGTGCACAGCAACCGGCTCTTCTTTCTGAGGGAGGCATACTGGTCGGACAGTGTCAGTGAACGAAACTGGTCTTGCTAGTTTCACTATGGCAACGTCATTGATTTTATCAACTTTGCTGTAATTTTGGTGGATGCGATAATCGACGATGCCTACTCGTTGCTCACCCGCTTCGACTGTGGAGTGAGCGTGGTTGCCAACGATGATCGGGTAGGGTTTCAGGAATGGGGCCAGTGGTTTTCCATTGTTTCTAAAAAATCTTGCGATCGTGTGAACACATTTTTCAGGGGCTTTATTCACGGCTTTAGATCGCTTTTGCGAGGCTACCTTATAGAACATGGCTGCTTCCATTAGCGCCAAGTGGCTTGGTCAAAAAGTGTGCTGCCCTAAAGCTGTACCGTAACTTTCTCACTCTCACGCTGGGTGCGCACTTAGTATGACATGACTTACTTGAACTGTGGAACGCAGTGTGCAGCAGTTAATACAATATCACTTTGTTCAACGTCATCCTTTACTCTCAGAAGGGAGCCACTACAAGTGCGAGTTTGCATGAATCCTTGAAAACTGACTACCCAAGGCCACGAATGAGGCCTGGCCTGAGCCTCATTAATTATACGCAGGTTACCACCACCAAGAGATGGCGGATAGGCCGAGGCTTGGTGTCCATATCCGACTGAAGCTGCGGAGACATAAATGCAGAAAAGCTAAAACCAGCCTCATGTGAGTCCAATGGCAAGAGAATCTGGTGGAAACTTACGAAACAGGCAGCTGATAAGAAGAACATGATGAGCGCAGCTGACTGCACTGCATCGATCAGAATGTAGCAACTGGCAACAGCTAAGTGTGATTTGATCATAAAAGCCAGAGAATTCTTTTGAGATGGTGTATACCAGCAGACAGATGTGGGCAAGGCCTCGGATACTGCCAATTCAGTAAACCTATCAGCCATGCTGAATAAAGTTGGCCCTATTCAGCATGGCTGAATAGAGAATTAGGAAACATGCATTATTATAAGGCTGGCAGAATAAAAGTTCTGAGAGGCAACCAACAAAAGATTTATAAAAGAACGAGAACAAAGAGATTGCGTAGTCACTTTTAAAAACCTACCGCGCCAACTGTGCGTTGTTTGCTACTGGTGGGAACTAAGGGGGCTCACAAAAATGCTTACCGCACATTACAGGCAGTAACTTTTTGAACTCCCCTCTGTACGTTATTGCAAACGGAACTTTTGCTTTCGTCAAACAGCTTTGCAAAAAGTACACACCCATAAACTTCTACTGATGCATCTAACGACTGGATCGGATCGGATCGAACCAGACGGGAAAAATTTTGGATTGAATCGGATGTGAAATACTTGTAACTTTTTAGCATTCTATTACGCATGACTTTTTTTCGAAAGGCCGCTCCCCGTGATAAACCCACTGTATGTATTATCATGGTGCCATGGCACAAGCAGCGGGTCTCGTTCGCCACACTGCTTATCGTGGGTCTATTGTACTTGGCAATCTGATAACATAAACAAGCGCCACGACTGGTCTGCATTTGGGTCAAGATGTGCACAAATTACCGCAGGCATTGAGCAAAATCTTCTCAGGAAAGCTTCACTGTCGAATCTTGTTTCATCATGGCAAGACGCCCACCCATTCCTTAGAGGTTCTGACGTCTTTTCTGCAAGATTTTTACTGAAAGGCTCTCTTTTATTGGTTCGATAGTCCACGTAGCTCCATCTGACGTTTTCTGTCCCTATCGCATTGAAGGAATTTGCTAAAAACAATTTTGGACGTCTATGGTGATAACGTGGAGTAGTACTCTAAGATCAGGCGACACTGCCTTTCACGGAGTGGACTAGAGTCATGACACCGCATGACGGACCAGCTTGACCTAAATAGTTTTGGGTTGAAAAGAAAAAAACGTATATCCAGTTTTTGTTTTGTAAAGACATTCCGCGCCTGTACTGTACTTTACTAGCTGATAAAGTAAAGTAAAGAAGATCTATGCTGCTCATAAACTGGACTGTGGCCATAACTTTTTTTTAAGCGGATACTACAGTATATTTTCACTAGGTTTCCAGTCCCCGCTAATATTTTGTTCGCCCGTCTCCAAACTAGTTACAAAATAAAGCGCGCGCGCAGCTCTGCTTTGGTGGCTGGAACGCACCAGTTATATGACCAAAAAGTGTATTTGTGTAACTTTCGATCAACTCCTGATATTGTCAAGATTTTAAGCGGGAAAATGTTGCGTTCTAGGTATAATTTCTCTTTTCACTCCGGTTTTCAAATCTAGAAGATACTCTTTGTCATAATGTAAGTAAAAGTGCACTGCGCACCTTGCAACATGCAATCAAACCTCACAGCTTTAGGTTTCTGTTCGAAAATTCGAGGTCACGGCTTATTATCAGAGTAATCATTTATGTTCCATCTCCTGATTCTTGTTTTACTTCGCCCCAGCTATCTGTTCGGGTTCGTTTTGCCTCGACGCTCATCGCTTTTGCTGCACTTTTCTTCTGATGCTTCCCAATGGTGGGAACATGATTTTTGACTTGCGATCCGAACAAACCATCGACTTTTATCTCTAATTTTCTTGTTAAACTTCCAATTTGCGCTTCCACTTTTTGATTGACTGACTTTGCATTGCTTTCCATTTGCTTGCTCATAACTTCAATTTGAAGCTGCAAGCTTTGATTTTGATCTTGTTGAATGCTTAATCGATTTTCAAAATCGATTAGTCGATCAGTTAGATCAGTTCTGTTCTGATCGCTAGATCTATTTTTCACATTGGTTATATAACCGAATGGGTCGATCTTGTATGAAAAATATGATCCACAGGATTCGATCAATCCATGCTGGTCATAACCAATATCGATCGCTTTCGATCGTCGATTACACAATTGATAAAATAATCGTATCAGCTCAAAAAATCCAAATAAACTAAATCCTATGCAAAGTCCTAAAATTCCGCCAATTTGTCCTAGAAATTCGAATACGGTAACGTGAAATTTCTCTTCGAAAAATAAATAGCTTTGACCCAGGCATTCGAAATTGATGACTGATCTTGGATACCAAGGGATTACTGGGGTCAATATTAACAGATCGTGGGACATTTGTGATATTCGATACGAATTTTTCACCGTTGTGCAAGGTCTGCAAGTCCCTTTATTTTTAGCTTCATCAATTCGATTCTTTGCTGTTTCATGAACTTCTGAACAAGGATAAGCTTCAAACGATTGCAAATTGCAGATTAAAATTTTCGAAGGATCTACATTTTCATAAAATGCATCATTCAATGCTTTAGTGAACGGCGTACATTTGCATATTTCAAAAATAATTTCCCAACGAAGTTCAGTTAAACAGTCGTCTTCTGATTCAAATTTATTCGTGCATGGAGGGGAAAGAGTGAAATCGAACATTCCTGTGTTCGAGATAGAAATGGTAGTTTCCAGTGTTTTCTTCGGTGATTTATCTTTTATTACAATATTATCATTCGGAAGCTGGATTTCAATAATTTTGGCGTAGGACGATCGAATGCTGACTTTATCACCGCCTCGTACAGAGTAAGCTAAATCCACATAATAGGATTGTTGTGCGCATTGACTTTTAGCCAAGTCACCAGAAACAGGTACGCTAAAGCATACACGCTTTGAATCAGCAGTACCAGTTGTCGTACGAGAAAGCGTAGCTGTCGAAGATTCAGATTTTTCACGGCCAAAAAACATAGGCTTCGCGTCGGACCAAGCTTGTTTCAAGGAATTTATATTTGCTGAAGCTTTATTGAAAATATTTTCCAAAATAGGAATTAGATCTGATCGATTCATGAAAGTATCTGGAATAGAAGTAAAACCAGAATCATCAATTTTTTGAATAATTGAATAAAGTAGGATATCAAAGACGCCAGTCGCGGCTGCCGTTTCTGCTTGGGACATATTGTGAGTCCAAGGAATTGAATTGCCGCGCCATCGATTCTGGGCCATATTTCGATAATCAGCCAAATTTGGCAGGAGACCAGGGAAGATAACATTGGAATAAGTCAGACATATTCGAGTATGATTCGCCAAATATGGAATGCGATCAGTTAAATTTAAGCGTTTTATGGTCGAATGATGATTATCTTTTAGAAAATTCATTGTTATTTGTCTGATATTCCATACTGCTAAACCAAATAAGGTTAGGTAAAGGAGGATATAAAAAAGAAAGAGGCATATTTTTGATGGACTCATGGCAATAGATGATCAAAATCTAGAAGCGCAATGAGATTGAAAATGAAAGTGGAAAATCTTACGCTGAAGGATTCACTACAGTGAAGGCTTTGGCTTTCACGATCAGACGGATTGTAATCTATGGAATGTGTCATACAGATTTCCAAACAAAGACAGTGTTTAATGAACAAAATCAATGCTAAACAAACTCGCGATCAGCGAAAACCAATCCAAAACCAACAAACCAATCAATCGCAACAGATTAGTGAATGAATTTTATTGTCCTCATTTGGCTAAAATAAAATTTGTCTAAAATTGAACAAAAGTCGATGCTTATCAAATTTATTGCTTGCTCATTCATTTTGCTGGTGGCTTAAATTTCGCGAAGAACAGAATAGATAAAGTACGAATGCAAAAATAAACATCGCCCACTAAGTCGATTTCATGGAAGGTATGGTTGCAAGTGAGAGAACATTTACAGCATACGGGAGCTGAGAGAAAAAAGATTTCGGATCGGATGAGTTTTAGATCGGATTATGTGAAAAAGGCACTTGACATTTTTTTCATCAATCAATAACGCATGAACTTTTTTCGGAAGGTGGTCCCCCCCCCCTCAAATGATAAACATAGAGTACTTATTATAGTGGTGCCATGGCACAAGCAGGGCCCCTCTCAAAGCTTTGCCGCACTGTTCATCATGCATCTGCTCAACAAGAAGATCCATGCTGCTTACTCGTATATGACTGCAACCACAACTTCAACCTTTTTTAGACGGATATAACTACCTGCACTTCGGCGGTACCGGATGAGTCAGCCACGAACTAGCGTGCAAGGTCAGCGAGGGTTTATGGCTCGCAAATCGACCTCCATTACCGAGGATCGAACGCGGGACGAGTCCAGCCACATGCTCCCGAGCAATGCAGAGAGACGATTGCTGAACCGCTGCACCACCGCGGCCGCATGTAAGAACATCTGACCATGCTGCAGTGCAGTAAAGCTGCTCTGAAACGGGACTTAGGAACCAATTCCCTCTTCCCTCCGCGTATCGACAAGTCAAAAATTTTAAATTCTCGCGGATTCTTTTAATTGCTCAGCTGATTTACCCTTAAAACGCTCAGATCAAAGTGGTTCTGCAATTTGCAAGCATTTTTTTCAGCTGCAATTCTTGTCACACGCAAACTATGAGGGATTTTGTCATAAGAAGCTTGAACCTGCTGGGCAATGAGATATTCCAATGAATTCCGGATTGGTCGTTGCGTTTGTTGATATTTTGGGTAGTCTGAATTTTTTATGTCCACCAGTTTGGTGTCTCGGGGTACAGTCTCATAATATCTTCTAAAAGTTTTGGCTACACGGGCCCTTCAAGAGCGAACATTTTGTGAATGCTATTCTGAGTTAATTCCAAGTTTACTGTTTGTGAAAACACAATTTTTTGATAACGTAATTTTAATCAGTCATCAGAATCACACAACCGAGTATTTGCTGGTACATCAGAGACACTAATCGACAAGGATATTGAATGGTAAAGGTCAATATTACATCTAAGATGCAGAAAATATAGTGAACGCACAAAATGCAGGCACGTCACACAGAATTTGAAAAGTCTCTGATTCTATCAACCCAATTTATCCAAACTGATGATTGTGAAGCTCATGTGCGGGAAACTTACAAAACATACAAATAATATGTCCCAGAAAGCCGAAACCCCGATTTGCAGCACAAATTTTCTTGCGATCTTTTTTTTCTGACTGTGCTGTAGAGCATTTACAAAAGGCATAAACTACGGAAATCATCATTTTTGTTGGCGAACATATTCAAATTCTGCTCACCTCCAACCCATTGGTTTTTGCACCACGTATATTAATACCCTGTCGCATCAAATTGATTTCCTCCTGCAATGTTTGAAAATTCGCTTGAAGAATTTGCATTTTCTGATAGATTCTCTGATCTTGACATTGCTTGTTTCTAGAAATCGTTTCTTGACCATAGCCTATTTCTGGATCTTCTGGATTTCCTTCCCCCGCAGCGCAGCGGTGGCACAAGTACTGAAACCATTTGTGCTGACGATGAGTTTGGTGGCCCGCTGTCATTGGCGGACCCGATTCTTCTGTTCTTTTCTGAATCTTCTTTTTGCGATATTTTTGAATTGAATTAAATAAAAGTGAAAAAACTTTTAAAACACTAACCATACTAAATCCGATATATAATCCCAGATCGCCGCCGATTTGAGAAATAAATTGGGAAAAATTAAATTGCTGACGATCTTCGAAAATTACATAACGTCTTTCCGTGCATTTGAAAGCAATAAGAAGGCGAGGGAAGACAATTCCTTCGGTAGGTTTATTTGTTGTTAATTTTAAACTTTTATCGTATGTATTTTTATGGTAACGACAAGGCGAGCACACATCTTTTTCTATGGCTAATAAATATTGACGTTCACTCTCCTTAATCGCTTGTTTTCTACATTTATCATAAATTTTTGTGGTACAAAATCGGTGATCTCGGGTATCGATTTTTATCGATTGATCGTTGGCATCGATCAACATCGATTTTGAGATATATTCACTAAGTTGTGTGCATTGACACACATCGGATATTACACGTTGTCTGAGGTCTCTTAGACACTCTCGTTCAGTGTCATAGTCTGGGGTACAAGGTGGGAAAAGAGAAGTGTCGAATACGCCTTCATTGCGAATGACGACCACAATTTCACCCGTCCTATTGAACGGGGGAGCTGGAGCTGATAGCGTTTCTTCAAAGATTGTGATGGCGACCACTGCTGATGTAAGTCCAGGGAACGCATTGTACTTGGGATCGAAGAAATCCATTTTGTAATATTCATTATTGTCGACTGAATTTATTGTCAAATGTTGACTGAGTGGAATTCGAAAGCAAATACTGTCGAAAGTAATCGAATACAAAGTGATAAGATGGGGACTTTGATTAAGAGATCCACGGGAATGATGAATGAGCTGGGGCTGTAAAATTGACCACGCTCTACGAGTTCGATTCAAGCTATCTGGATTTTTAATGAAATTATCAACAATCCAATTGAATTCTGATCGATTAATTTGCCAAATACTGATTGGATCATTTATGTTATCAAACATCTCATAGGTTGGGAAATCATCGTATGTAATATATTCACTAAGTTTGTCTAAGTTTCTTAGAAAAAAATGCGAAATGAAAAGATCAAAAATACTTTCAGTTAACATTTTTTCAGATTGAGATAAGTTAAACGGCCAATCGATTTTTCCAGACAGCCAGTATTGCCTAGTAATACTATCGAAATCTTCACTGTAGATAACATATGGTAACAAATTATGATCATATTGCAAGCAAATGTCCACTTTGCCCAAAAATGGAAATAGATCTGTTATGTTACGTTGCTTGACCAAACTTAATCGATTTTCTGTTATGTAATCAACAATTATATTTTTTGCATCCCAAGCAGCGATAAAAGCGAAGGAAACGAAAAAAATGATTTCGAAGGTTTTAAAAAGTCGTTTAGAAATGGTATTTTCCATTTGTAGGCACAAGAGACTGTCAGTTGGAACGACTAATGTAAAAATGGGAAGATAAATTGAGACTGGTACCTGCAATGTCAGGTTTTATGTAATATGCGCCACTAACCTTATTGTTTGAAAAAGTAATAGCCAGTATACTGGCGTTATATTTCTGGTTGGTAAAGGTCTAACTGTTTCATGAGCTACTTAGTGCAGAGTAAAACAAATTTCATGCTGCTATGATCCATGGAAAAAAAGGAATAATTTTAATGAACGAGCACGAAAACAGCGACTTTGTGTATTGTGCCTAGTAATTTGTCAGGTTACAGTGAGCCTAAAAGAACGCCGGTTTATCAGCATTATGGACAAAAAACATGGATGATGAGTGGGTGACTTGCAAATATTTGATTGGTGCCGTGCTTAAATTGCGACTAGTTTGATAACTTGGAGTTGTATGGAAAACGTACGAAAACAACCACTAAAAAATACTCAGTTTTATAAAATCACCAATACAAAAAAGAGCAATTTATAGCACCTCGAAATTTTTTAAAAGATGTACATGCTAAACTTTAGTGCCATCGCTTTTGCATGTACATGACTCTATATATGCGAGGGGCGTTCAAGGAGTTCCAGACAATTGCAGTGGCACAACAAGCATGATTTTACTTCTGTTTTTCAACATAACATCCCTTGATACCACTGCACTTTTCCCATCTTGCTTTCAACGAGACTATTCCCTTTTAAAAAGAACGAATCGGGAAGGTCATTAAAATATTCCTCAACCCAAGATATGACTTCACTATCATCTGTAACCCTCTTTCAACGTAAATGCGATTTGAAATTTCGAAACAGGCTATAGTCACTGGGAGCCAAGTCCGGGCTGTAAGGTGGGTGGTTCAGTTCAACGAAGCCGCAGTCACGAATGGCAGCCGCACGAGAGCAATGTGGCTCTTGTGCGCAGTCGCATTGTGGTGCAAGAGCATGACACCATGGGTCAGCTTTCCACGCCTTTTTTCCTTGATTGCAGAGCGTAATTGCCACATTAAATCGGCATAGTACTGGCCAGTAATCGTAGTTTTTTGTGGCAAGTAATCGATCAAGAGGATACCTTTGGAGTCCCGAAAAACTAAGCCATAATCTTCCCTGCTGACGGCTGGGTGCGAAATTTGATGGGTGGAGGAGACTGTTTGTGTGGGTGGGGTGTGTGTGGTGGGGGGGTTTTTTGGTATGTTTTTATTTGTTATTTTTTTTTTTGTTGTTATTGTTATATGTGTTTTGTTTATATAGTGTAATATTTGTTTGTTTTATTATATTGTTTTTTGATTTTGGGGGTTTGGTTTTTGTTCGGGAGGGGGGTAGGTGTGTGTGGGTGGTGTGGTTTGTTTGGGTTTTTTGTTCGCCTTGTGTGGGGCTGTTTTTTCTAACACCAGTAATTGGGTCTGTGGACCCAAATAATAGACAAACGGTGGGGAAGGGGGAGTGTAAACGCTACATTTCAGCGACAACCGAAGCTTGAAGGCGATGTATCGAAAGGCAAGCAGCAATGATGGACCAAAGCTGAAAGGGGACGATGAAGCTGACGGTATGGTGAAGTCACGGCACAGTGATCTGTCGGCGCTATTTCAGTGCAGCTGTGCTGTGGTCAGGGATCAGTCAAACTGAAAGAGTGGACTTAGAAGCTTGCGATGACGAGTGAAGTTGTCTGTGATAAACTGGATGAAGCTGGAAAATGACGTAAAAAAATGGGAGTATAAAAAAAGAAATGAAAAGTACGAAAAATCAGCATGCTCAGTCCATCGCGCTGAAATGCACAAAAAAGAAGTGCTGAGGCCTCTATTTGAAACGATATCGCTAAAATAGTTATTGCAAACGGTTATCAAGCACATCCAAGAACGTGACGTCGGCATTTCGCTTCATTTCCAAAAATGGGCTTACAATTTGAATCTGGCGCCTCACAGTTATTTGTCTGCCAGCATTGCATTGTTGCGCGTTGCCGCCAAACAGGAAATGCATAGAATGGGATATGAGAAGATTGAGGTTGGGGGAAGTGGAACTGAAAGAGTGCTCGGGTTATTTCGTTACGAAGTTTGTTAATTGGAGTTGTGAACGCGAAAAGGTAGTAAGAGCGATGTAAAACATGATCATGGATGTTTTCTTGCTGACCAAAAAGTAGCTCTTCTAAAAATCTACGAATAAATTACTTGTTGCATGTTGAATGAGGGTCAAGCCTAAACTGCTGTTTTGCTTTCAGTCAGAAATTGTCATTTTTTGACCTTGACCTTTGAGCCAAAAGTAAATCTGGATGAACTGTCCATATGAATGACTGCTTGATTACTCCGCCAAAATAAACTAAAATCTACAGGTTTATGCGCAGAGGCAGAAAAGCTCAAAAACTCTATCTGAGTGATTTGATTCGTATGTTGTCCACACAAAACAGATTTTGCGAATCTTATTCAGCATAAGTACCAATAACGTGTCACAGAGTTCATGGACCTACCATCGGTTATGATACCCTAATGAAAGCTAGTCAATACCAAGCACTCATTTCCAGATTATACTGAGTATAACAAATAGCACAATAGCATCTCCCACACGTCATATAGCTCAATATGTCCTCTGTATATGCTCAGAATTATTGCATGTTCACTTCGAGCTGACATTTGCTAACATAAAAACGCATAAACTACGTCCATATAATTCGACATATGCAAGAAAGCTATCCACGGATCGCTGTATAAATTTCTCCTCGACCTATCGCCTTAGCACATCAACTTGAAGACACTGAAGAATCCTTGGGTCATTTTTGGCACCAGCGATAAATTCGTCCAAAGTGATCTTATTGTCTGAATTCGCATCTAATTGCTTGAACATGGCAGTTCCAATAAGATCGACCAGTGTCACGTCGTAGTTGTTTTTCGAATGAGATTTGTATATGGCCTGTAAAAGAAGATTCATACCTGATGTATTGCTGGTATAAGACTTACAGGAGAACATTCAACCGCCCTAGAACGTGGGCACTTAAAAATATGGAAGGTACACAAAACCAGTTACATATTTGGACTTTGCTGGATTTAATTTTCTGAAAACTCCCTGTACTTGGCTGCAGTTTTTTTGCATATTTGGATTTCAAATGTAAAGCAAAAATATAGACGATAGGAATCACGTTGAAAGCTAGATGGACTGGGCATATTTTAGGCTGATCAAACCCCGTCTCCAAGTTAGCATAAAGGAACAGAAGCTCTGAAAGGTCTGATATCTTGAGATAGATGAAGGATAAAAACGTTTCGAAAACACCCATTCGATTCCTTATTCAATTGCGAAGACGCTGATTTGCCGTTGATCGAGAAAGAGCGCAAGATTGGTGAGTTATGGTCGATATCGACTAACCACTTTCGAAAAAGCGTTTTCGAGATAATCTTGTGAAAATCAAGTTTGCACAAAAAACGCAGTTGCATCACTATCACAGCCCAGGGGTGCATCGAATGAAGCTTGGGAGATTGAAGCTTGGTCGTCCCGTGATCGACTCTCACAAAAAACCTGTCTACGTACAGTAGATTGGCGCTGCCTGAGCCTATCCTTATTTTAAATGCGCACATACAAATTTTTACACTACAAAAAGCTTGAAGGCGATGAAAAATTTTTACGCAAGTCACAAATTAAACACTTGCTGGCGCGGGACTCCGCTGTTTTTGTGTTAGCCGTGCATGTGTGAGTGCCTTTTCTCTCCTACTGTAACAGCTGAACTGCTTAAAAACTGCTAAAGAACGGTAAAATATAAAAAAATTGTAAACAGATATCTTGATCACGTTTATTCATTGAATTTCGTATATTGCTTTCAGCGAAAAAAATCAGGCGCCTTTAAAGGCATGACTAACAAAATCTTAACCCCAGTTATTGATTTTTTCTGATGCAACAAATCAGCCGTACAGTGGCAATCCCACTGTGTCAACTATGAATTCATCTCGTGTTGCATTCATTCCAGAATAAAGGAAAATAGTCCACTTACCCTCACTAGTTTTTTCAACTCCTTGATAGAAATGTATCCACTACTATCCACATCGTACATGCCAAACGCTAATTTAAGCCTTTCGTCTTCTGTTCCATGAGTTAAAAGGCCGATACCGCACAGAAATTCTAAAAGAAATATGATACTTTTATTGCAGCAAATACAGTTGGTTTTGCAAATATAGACCACTACAAGCTTTCTAACACGCAAAATTTAAATTTCCCGCTAACACATGCCTATAACAGTTTTGCCTAGATGGAAAGTCCCTTTTTAATCACAAGCTTGTGCGTGCGCATCTGACGGTCGGTTTCTGCGTGTTTCTGACAAAGCGCGGTGTCCTAAGCCCTTCGAAAGTGGTGTAAGTTGAAAGCGTGAAATTCAAGTTTTTCCAGGTCTATACTGGCGCATTTAAAGACATGACTAACTAAAATCTTAACCCCAGTAATTGATTTTTTCGATGCAACAATTCAGCCCACACAGCGGCAACCCCACTGTGTCAGCTATGAATTCATCCCACTGCGACTATGGATTGGAAAACACAGATGTACCTCGAAAATCGATCGAGCCATTTCTATCCACATCGTATTCCATAAAAAATTCTGCAACGATGTCTTCTGGATCACCTTTCGGGTAAAGTTCTTTATATATTCTAAAAACGTCACGAAAAGTTTTCAAATAGTCGAAAAAGCGTGTTCGAAGATCCTTCGGCATTCGCTTAAAGAAGACATACCATGTTTCAGAGCGTTACGTACGCAGATTTTAGGGTATGATGTCTGGTGAGGTAGAGTGAATCTGGGCGCTCATATGAACTGTAGGTCACATTGAAACACAGATAAGCTCCAAGCTGTAACTTGTAACTATTAGGATTACGTACAAGATAAGTTTTCCCGAGAGAACAACTAGAATTTTTTCGAGTCATTTGCAGTTGCTAATCTCGCAACAATTTGGGAATACAAACGTGTTCAACAGTCGCTGGGTCGGCCTGGCGAGATAAGGCCACGACCCAGCGTTAAGGCCCGCTAATGCTAGGTGCCCATTTAAAGAGCTTGACTCCAGCCTGGGTGAAAAATGATTGTCAAATATGTGTTCCTTGGCCCTCGTGCTTTACTATGGATAAACTATGGCATGACATACAGCACACATCAAAAAACTGTCCGCTTTAACCAGCAGGGTACTGTTTCACCAAAAACCATTTACCCATGGTAATAGATAATAGATATTACCATGGTTTTCTACCAATGGATATTATCTGTGTTTCACCACGCGTAGGTAGAAAACCATTGGTTTTACCCGCGAATTATCCATGAAAATTACCCATGAAAAATCTGATTTTCAGGCACATCTAGAAATGTCTGCTAGGTGCGCAGACGCCACATAAATCGTTGAAATTCGAGAAATTGGAGGCAGCACGTACAGATAAAACTATCAAAAACTAATATTTGTCATCGAAAAATGCCTTTATCGACTGATCAGAAACTGATCATATTACGTATGATTTTGGAAAATAAGGACGTTCTCTTGGGAAAATTCACCAATACTGTTACAAACGAAGTTAAAACCAAGAAATGGAAAGAAATCATCGAAAAATGCCGTCGCCAGTACGCTTTCGAGGCAGTTCCCACCGATAAGGATTGGAAATACCTTCGCAGCAGGAAATACCGAGTCTCGAAGATTCTCTAGCAGCAGTGCTCGAGGTTGCCTGTCCACGAGTGGATCTGGTTCACGTTCTTCATCTACATCGGGAATAGCCTCGCGAATGGCCGACACCGATTTCGAGGAAGAAAGGAAACGTCACATGAAACTCCAAAATGAGTTGGCTGAAATCCAGATAGCTTATTTGAAGCTGAAAATGAAGCGATTAGAACTGGAAATTGAATCGATGAAAAAGGATTGAAAACGGGCTGCGTACTTGTTCAGCACGTAGTGGAAACAGATTTATGATTATTATGCACGATATTGAGGGCCGTGTCATATACTGTGGTAGGTTTTTGTTCATTCTGAAAAGGGTGACGAATATGTTCGACTGGCCGTTCTCGGCGTCATCCATTTCCCTGTTCCTTGTAGGTTCTATGTTGCGTCTATGTTGTTGGTTCTGAGGATGGAAAAGGGTGGATATTCACAAAAGTGCTCACAAATGTTCTTTGACTTTCCCTATCATCGCAGTGTATCTAGAAAAATCAAGAGTATCCAGAAACACTCGCATGTTTAATACAGACAAATCTGGCGAGCACGCCCCGCATTCAACAGTCGCAATCCTGGATCACAATTCAAATTCGAATTTCAACCGTCTAAAACAAAGCAATGAGTTGTCTTTTCCTGGTCATATCACCTTGGACAACGTCGTAGTCATGGTCGTCCTCGCCATCGCGATTGCGATCGAACTCGACTAATTCTTCTGCGGCTTCATCGTCATCCATTAGCAAGTTGTGCAAGGCCGAGCAGCAACGGATAACCTCGGCCGCGAAAGTCGGCACCAAATGCATCTTTTTGAACAAGCATCGAGACCGTTGCTTTAGTATGCCGATCGCGCATTCTACGAGATTGCGGGTTCGACGATGGGCCTTGTTATAATGGCGTTCAGATCGATTCCTGGGATCGGCGACCGGAGTGACCAGGTAATCGCAGTCGGAGTAAGCGGAGTCGCCCAATAAAACGCCCTGAGGAATCGGCCTCCAACCCGCGTCTAATCGTCTTTTCAGGGTGCTATTGCGGAAGACACGGGCATCGTGGACCGACCCGGGCCATCGGCTCGACACGTAGTAAAACCTGAAAGCCAAAATTTGTAAGTCATGTACAGCACTCGATTAGCTGACTGCTAAAGCGAGTCATGATCGAAAAAAGCAAAGACAAAATCCCACTCACCGCATTGTTGGTCCACATACGAATAGCGAATTCAACGAGTGATTTTGATGTCGATCGATAAATTGGGCTTCGTCATCCTTTGGAGCTATGATGTTGCAGTAGCTGCCGTCTATGCATCCAAATACGCAAGGAAAGCCTCGATCGTCCAAGAACTTATTGGCCATTCCATTCAATTTTCGTTGTTCACCTGGCGAGTCGACAACTGTTGGAAAAATATGCCGGTTCACGGCATCGACGAATCGATGGATGGTCCTTGACATCGTCGCTTTACTGACACCTTGTGCATCGCTGACCGATTGATATCCATCGCCCGAGGCCAAATACCTGGAAAAAAGCATGAGCAACATGAATCTTCCGTTCCATTCTCAAAAACGATAATGCGCATTATCGTTGCATAAGCATCTTTGCATTTTTGCATATGCGTATCTTTGCATTTTCGAAGAGGAAGTGTAAAGTGGGCACTGCAGTGTAAAATGCTTGTGTGCGTACAAAAATTAAAAAGATGAAATCAGAAAGTCAGTGTCATAGACTGCGACATACCATAAAGACAGCAAAATTTGTTGCCGAGGATCCAAAGCGCAGTTCTTCTCGGTGTTATGCGCGATAACTCCACCGATTCGATCCTGCAATAATTCCACGTGATTCAATGTCAGTCGAAACCGTTTTCTCGTGTCGATATTATCGAGATTGCAATAATTCCGAGGACGGAAAATTCGAGGTCTCCTGGGTGGTCGTTCGCCGTCATTTTCTTCATCCGACTCGAAGAAATTTTGTCGATGATACAGGCCGATATTCATTTCCACAAATGGTCGACACTTTCAGATAAAATTATGTTTTTCCTGCCAATTTCCAGCAAACTTTGACGATGGATAATCTCTTCACCCACCTCCGAAGCAGGGTTAAAATTTATGGGTAATTCTCTGCGATTTTATCCATTTTTCTGGGTTGTGCGGCATACTGTAGGGTTTTGGTGAAACGCACAGGTAGATTATCTAGGGTGAATCCGTGGGTAGACTACCAATGGATAATGGTAGGGGTATGGTTTTTGGTGAAACACAGATAGGTGCTACCATGGTACGGGTTTTACCATGGTAGAACCCGTGGTGAAACAGTCCCCTGGTGATGCTCAGGCAGGTTTGTGCAGTCTGCTACTCGCGCGGTTATTTTTCTAAAGAGACTTGGCGACCCAGTCGATACATGTCCATTTTAGGGTGCGTGAACCAGTTTATTTCATGTTTCGCTGACAAAAACAATAGATGTATTCAGTCTTAAACGGCTCTTTGCAAAAACTAGCCACTTTGGAGCAATAAATTATCACTCAAAATATTGTAAAATTACATGTACCCTGTACGCACTGTACGCAGTACCCCCCCCCCCCCCCCCCCACACACACACGCAATTCCTGAGAGGGTGACCCTGCACTGCAGGCGGTTAAGTGATTTAAACCTTTCGTAAAATTTTGATCTGCAGTAACCGCAGAGCCTTCTAGTTTATGACTCGGCTTCGATTTATGAGACATGAGAAATTTTCTGAAAAATATGCCCTGCGTCTCGAAAATCCTAATCTGAGTTTAGTACTTACTTCGTCAAATCAGATTTAGTCAATTGTCCATTCGGATATTTCTTCACAAATGATTGATGAAATTCGCGAATTTCTTCTTCTGTAAATTGAGTCTCCTCTTTTATGGAATGTATATGTTTAGGCAATAGTTGACTATGGTTAGCTCCCATTGGAAATAGTGACAGCAACTTGTGACCATTTGCAAGTTTAGACTATTAGAGACGAAATAATGTTTGCCACTTTACTACAAAACTATCAAGATTCCTGCACATTCTATTGAACGTACGCACGCACAGATGAGTATTGCCATAGTGATAGAAAATGCATCAAGGACTAGAGTGATTCAGGCTGTTTGCTCGTCGCATGTTCAAATAACATCTTCTTGAATGTTTGCGTAGCTGGCTCACAGTGCAATGCTAGCTTACACACGACCAGGAAAGTTCAACTAGACTGTCTCGAAGTGCTCGCTGTGGAAAAAAAAGCGAAAACGGCGGCCGGAAGATCAGATTGTAGTGAGAAAAGGGCCCGCTGTTGGCTGATCCTATTTATCTTCGTTGAATTTTTATCTCTTGGCCGAAATCACGCGCACTATTGGCCGAAATAACTAGTGCGCGTGAGAGAAGCTGAGATTGATGTCTCTTGTACGCTAAAGTAGCCGGCCTACCTGCTGTGCGTGCGACAAGATCTTGAATATGGTGACTGAGCTTGTAAGACATATATTCCCCCCAGAAATGCTAGGCTACAGCTACTTTTACACGCCCTATCTCCTATCAAGCCGCTCTAACGAGCCTAAAGTACTGTATGCGAGACTGTCGAAGCTCGCTTCGAAAGTACACGATTTATCTACTTGCTGTTTGACGACAGTGGCGGTTGGTGTGTGCGACATATCATGTTACACTTTCCCGACGTTTTGCCTCCAAATTTTTTTAATACATACAGCGTAATACATACGGCGTTTTTTTTAATACATACATACATGCATACATACATTTAATACATTAATACAATAGCACAAGATAAACAGTGGATACAGCATTCGATGCAAACTTTTTGGCAAAGATGGAGGAAAAAAATTCCTCAAGTCGATCGATCGAAGTGAAGCTTCATCAATATTTTGTTGGACCACCACGATTTTGAATAGCAGCCTTCAACCGCCAGGGAACGCTGATAATTTCCACAAACCCAATATTTCCAAAAATCACTCAATTTCACTCAGAAGCCAATTTTATAAAAAATTCATGTGGAATACAAACCCGAATGGTCTTGATCGCTTCCCATAACTGATCAGCATCAGAGTATGTTCTATCACAAAGTTTGCGATCGATATAATCCCAGAAATTCTCGATCGGATTAAAAAGCATTTCATCGCCTTTCTTCCTTCATGTACAATTTACATACTGTATGTACCTTACAGTACACTCACTGCCCTCGTGTTCCCACAACGTATCACTAATTTGTATTGCCTCAGAATCAGGGGGGGGGCACAAGGCATTCATCCCATAACGAAGTATGTTTATATGGACCCTAACACTTCACTACATCAAATCTCCATGCCACTTACCCAATGTGCGATTGTAATAGGTTGTATATTGGTGGTTTCGACAATTGGGGAATCGCGCCGTGGCAGCAATGACGCGCTAATAACACCAAAACGTTTTCCTTCCATTAGTTTCCCAATTAGCACAGCGACGGCTGGACGTTCAACTCACTTGTAACTCTGGAACTGGTGCATTTGTATGTATTTCGGATAATCAGGAGTACACAAATCAGAAAACAAGATATCGATTAAAATTACGTGATGACAAAGCTGATTGTCAAGTTCACTAAAACAGGTCTTCAACATGTAGTGTTTCCTCATACACACCATAAACAACTAACGAGAGGAACTCGCGCCTCCTAAGCGGGGCGCTTGTCAAAACAAAAATAGACTTCCTAGTAATCACTGCTTAAACCCATAATAAATAAGACCACCCAATCCACTTTGGCCTCCGCATGATTCATCTTCATGCTCTTTTGTTGGGAAAAAGCCTGCGCACCCTCTTCAGTGAACGTCCTCACGTGCACGCTATTTCCAAATGCACAGAGAACAAATAAGGCGCCAGGGGCCACAATTCGAACCCGATTGGATGGCTAACCTTGCCACTGTCCTGTTTACCTGTATCTAATCAATATTCATATCTTTCGAGAAACGATTATTAATACCATATCTATATATTATCTTCTGAGAGCCGTGATTTGCATTTAGGATACGAATTTGAGAATCGAGTAGAAATAAAAAAAACCGCGAATGAGCATAACAAGCATCAGCTTTGCACGAAGTTTTCAAGACTTCTAGAAAGATTACTTTTTTTCGCAATCAAGAGCACATTTTTTGTTGGTAAAGGCAGGTTCATTGACACCCCCACCATCGGCCGATCCAATATCAGCTCTGTACTCTCAGCACTAATGTAGCGGTAAGCCTCCTCAACTCGTACTTCATTTTTATAAAAGTTTTTAATGTTGGCTCGAATCTGTTATTCAAACTGGATACTTCAAAAATGGTGTGTCAGCAATGTTTTTTTTAATATGCTTGAAACCTTTTCAGACATTCCAGCATAAATTATCAATTTTTCAAGCTGTTGGCTGCGAGTGGGCGTAATCGATGGGTGAACTGCCATCAAGCTACGATAAAGCTTTGGTCCAATTAGGATTTCCATTAAATTATTGTAACATTTCCATTAAAGCTGTCTACTCGCATTTAGCGATAAGTGGGCGCATCTTAATTGCACCAATGCGTGAATTTAATGAGCAGCTAGCTTCAAAAAATATCTCTAAAAAGGTTTTAACGTCGTTTGGCCAAACGATAAGTGCACTTTGGCATATATGGTCTTACAATAGCTGAAATGCTCGTCGTCAGGCTTTGAACTTTGCGCTGCACAAGTATGTTCCTTTGCTCAGAGCCCCAATCCGGTGATGTTGTTATAGGAGATTCGATTGTACTACAAACAAGTTTCTCCGAAACCTTTTTTGTTTTGAACTTAAGCGCTTTATGGCATAGTTTATTTGCCTGAAATCTGCCTTTTTTAGTTTGGCGTGTGCCGCTGCCTAACTTTCCCCATGACCAGCAGATATGGTCATATATGCTTCAGGTGACTAACCCTCACAGCAGGCTTCGCCTATCTACTAGGAGCACCCGCTTCGACAGCGATCACAATTAAGGGGGCGTCTTTGGAACTTGTTTAAGGACCAGTTCCTGTTCACAGTGCTGCTTTAGCGCCCGCCACTTCGCTGCACTCGACGTGCGAGGTATGGCCACTGAGGGCTGCTCCATTCCATGAAAACGGGCTTTACTAAATTGGTGCTTCCATCTGTAGCCTTTCAGACAGCTTGTTGCTAGCCTCGGCTTGGATTGCTGCCATCTAAGCCAGGCTCTGTCGATGCAGGACTGAAGCAAGAAACAGTAAAGACACGACAGCCCTTCCACCTAAGCTTGTTGGCAACTACGGGGCTTAGCTTGTTGGAAACTGCAATGCTTTGGACGTTAAATTTTGATACGAAAGGTCATATTAGCCTGACAGCAACCCCCCCCCCCCCACACGCTCTCTGTACCAGAGCGTGTGTGAAAAGATACAATGTTAAAAAACCAAAACTAATCTAAAAGACTGCTGATTTCAGGACTCGCTCATTAGTGCTGCTCTTACTTCTAGCCAGTAGTGAATTCATACAAAAAAGGAAGAAGCTCCAAGTTCTCAGCCACCAGAACACAAATTTTTGATTTTTTAGGCATTAAAAAAATGCGTTATCTATTTTTCGCTTGTCTGACTTTGATGATTATTGGCAACCTGATGACACTGGCGTCGCCCCCATACGTTGTAAGTAGGTACTTACTTGGTGAACAGGTGACTCTGATAGAACCTTGACGCAAATAAAGGATTATGTCTCTTCGCATCCATTTCGCAGTAACTGAAAAAACGCCGTCAGCTGACAAAAGCAGGCTTGTCTCAATAAAGCTAAGATTTCTGGTTTTTTCACGGCGACGTTCACCACGGATGAAAGCATTTTTTAGGCTCGCCACGAAGGGCATCACGGAGTACAAGACGATAAGAAAGTTTTTCATGAATGCTGCGATGCTTGCATACCATACTGGTGCGTGCAGTGGTGTGTTGAGTTGTACTGTTGAAACACAGTAGGTACCATTAAAACCTATTCTATTGACAGCACTGATGATAGGCGACTAGGGTGGAAAAAGTTTCGTTGACTATACGCCAAGCGAGCATATGCTGCCACAAAATTGAAATAAAATCATACTTTTTCAGCATTGGAAATCAGTATACCTCATCCTCGAGCGTGTCATTTCGGATGTGATGAAGTTGGCTAGGGTGTGACTTACAGACCTAGCCACACCACCACACTCAATGATGCTTACTTAAAGTGCGTTATAATATGGTTGATGCTGAACGCTACGACGAGCACCAGCGATGCCGGCTATTGAATGACTGCCTAAACGAATCGTACAAGTAATAACGAGCTGGTTGACGACAACTTTACTCGAGCAACAGACGTATAATTACTGAACTGATACATGAACTGACGCTCTTATTTATACCCTTCCTAATACACGCGCCGGGTAAGAACTTGTCTGTCAGAGCAAATACAAACACCAAGAAAACTGGTCCGAATCAGCGGCGAAGGTGAAGTGACATTGCAAAAAAGGCTACAGCACGGAACCTAGCTTGTGATCCAGAACATATAACCTACGCTGCCTAATTAAACATGACAATCAGGACCTATTCTAATGAATGTGGATCCATTATGGCCCGACACCTTGCTTGTCACAGGAAAAGATCGTCAACGGGAAATCGCGCGGCAGAATCCAAGTGCGAATACCTTTATCACACACGCCACGGCTCACTGTGGCACTGTTATAGAATCTCGCCCTTCAGATTGTTTGGAATGGCCGTTTAAAAATACGGGTTCCGTGTTCTTGCTCCATTTCATTAGATGCACTAGAATGCCATCCTTGATCATGTACCATGGCCTCTCTAGCAGAAGTCGCTTTGCCTGCTGTTCATCTCTTGGCAGGATCTTGCACTTGTGTATCACGTCATTTAGTCTTTTCAATCTTTTTGTGGCTGCCGACAGCCGGTCGAGAAACGACGGGGCCATGAATCCTGCGCGTCTTTATGCTAAAACCGCGTAAGATTTCGAAAGCCGTACCACGTCTGCTGCAGTCATCGTTATAGCTATGTGAGTTGGGGTGGCTCCGTTTTTGACGTGCAGCCAGGCTCAGGTACTTAGCTGCTTGAAATAGTCTTTTATGTTTGGGGTGTGCTGGACATTTAAATGCCCCACCATCCTGATAGGTATGTCCAGATAAGGCTTCAGTCAACCGCCTATACAATGTGCAGTAGTAGCGTGACCACAGTTGCACTCCGCGTAGTCGACTGTTCATTTATCGACTCCATGGCTGACTTAAGACACCAAGCAAATACACTTTATACTGTCTAAAATATCCATATCATATGTGCATAGTTGAAGCATTTCGTCTTATGTTGACTCTAGCCTTGGTCACGATTACAACATTTGCAGGAATGTAGAAAGCTACAACATATTTTATTCCCTCGAAAAATTTGGTATCTGAACAGTTACTGTCGGTATTCCCCAGAACATTAAAGTGCAATAACCGATCACGCATCACGCGACAGCTTCCTAATCGCGAGTACCCAAGTAATCGTTTCGACAACACCATATTGGCCGCGTGGAGCCTGCACGTCTGCACGGTTAACACAATCATTCATCGACCGAGGAACCAAAATAGGAACCAAGTGAAAAAACTTTACCACATTGCAAACACAAAAAGCTGTCATGTAAAGCTTTATTGCTTGTTGAACATTGTTACCATAAACTAACTATTGACTCCAAGAAACTGACTTTACACGAATCTTTGTGCTAATCGAAAGAAAAATTGACATTAAAGCAATCAATGAACTGGCAGCTTGACAAGGCTTCGCCATGAAGGAGGTTGCACATACATTGTTTGCACTAACGAAATCGTAAGTGAGCTTTTGTACTGTTTCTGGAAAACAGTCGAGAAAATTTACTGAACATTTTGTGGGAACACTGATCAGCCCGCGTGTTGTAGCCCGCTGCTGCACCCAACTCGGTACAATAACATCCTTTATCTTTTCCAGTGGGCTCACACGCAAAACAAAGCCCCCCTCCCTCGCCTATCGTCCTAAGGTGAGCGGTTACGATACGTCTCTGCAGCTCTACTCGGTCAGAACTTGTCCAAACGTTTGTCCGTGACTTCATTTTAAACACAGGAAAAACTGTTTTCGTCGATTCTCTTAAAAGTTTCAGCTGCAACCACTTTCGACCACTTTCGAACATAAAAATTGTAGAGAAACATAACAGTAATTTTTTAATCCAGGGCACTTGCGAGTAGTGAGTCCGACTGTTCGTTTAATAATTTGTCGACTTGGGTTTCATCAAAATCAAAATTTATTCTGTTATTTCTTCATTTATAATCCCGTACTCTTTCTTTCTTTTGCTTCGCATTCCGTACTGTCTTCTACAAAACTTTGATCCCATGTCTGTATGGTATTACAACTATCAGAAATTTTTGCTCAATGCTATTGTAAAAAAAGTTTTCGAAACCCGGATTCGCTCACGAAGAGACACAGACATGAGTCGGCGTTTTGCCTGGAGTCGCAACCCTATTTATCAAAACCAATACGACTACAGTACACATGCACCATGCAGGTTTAGGCTGGTGCTGTTCGTTAGACACGTCGGGGGCCGGCAGTCAACAAGTCAGTATAAACATATTTGTTTCCTACCAGAATGTGGAAACTGGATTCTCCAAGGTTTCTCCTAACAAGTCAACCAAACGTGGTATCATTGACATTGTAGGTCTCTTGGAAGAATAGGTAGAAGTAGTGTTCAGTGGACCAAATATGGTCAAACTAGTTCAGTACGAATTGGTTAGCCGGACGTGATGGGTGTGTATTTGTGCGAGATAACCCCTGGGTTTTTCGACAGTGACGTTGGAATTTGACGACACGACCGAGCGCGAGGACTGAGAGCGAGAAATAGTAGCGCGCTCTCTCACAGCCGTTGACACAGAGAGCTGAAAAAGACGGACTTTCTCAAGTTCGCAGCGCGTAGCAGTTACTAGACGACAAGGTACTCTGGTTGAATACTGTTGGCCTACAAAGCATTTGTGGAAAAATGGCCAGTAAGTATGAGAAAAAACGATATGCCAAGATTTTTTCAAAATTTTACATTTTATGTGCATTTCCTGCAGAAGTTTTACAAATGGAATGCTTTTTTGTGCCACGAAATTGAATAGTATTAAAACATGCATTTGCAAATCCTTGTTTGCATGCATGCTGAATGCAAGCAAAAGATCTTCCGGCATTTGCTTCCTGTCAATTGAGCGTTTCCAAAAATTTGAATCTTTTACTCTGTCTGCACGCTATGTTTCTTTGTGCAGGTCCACAGGTAACAACGACGAAAGTGATCGTTACAAATCCGAATTTACCAGCCACCCCCATCTCCATGCAATGTCCGAATTGTCATTCTCAAATCGTCAGTGAAACCATTTTCGTGAATGGCACACTGGTTTGGATTAGTGTGATTGTATTGCTTTTGTTCGGGTGAGAACTTTTTATTTCATCACAAAATAGCACAGGGTTACGATTTTGCTCAGTAATCAGCTTTGTAATATTACTTAAGTGGCACAAAACTTTATGAGTTCATCTACAACCAAAGTTTACAGTCTAAAAACACCTCAAACACCTTTTACCTTTTCATTTTCTCCCATCTTATTCTTGCTTGAGGAAACATGACATTTTCAGATGCTGGCTTGGATGCTGCCTGATTCCGATGTGCATCGACGACTTGAAAGACGTGGAACATCGGTGTCCCCAATGCCACGCCTACCTTGGCGTCAAGAAACGATTGTAAGCGAGCTACGACCCCGAAATACGACAGCGGGAAAGAGTTGACACATGGATGAGAGATAATGCACGATTTGATAATATTTTTTGTAAACAGCAGAAGAAAGCTAGATGACTAAACCAACGAGGGAAATGTGCGCTGCGTGCAGCTTCGTAGAGTGGTATTTTTTAGACGGAGACTGAGTCATTTAAAAATATATTTTGAGAAAGACATACACTACATATTTTGCGGATGTGTTTTTGGAAATTTGAAATTTCGATACAAAGATAGATGACATTCTGTAAAACTACGCCCATTTTGGTTGCCGAAGACATCTTTCTGATACGGTTGACCATGCAGCCTAACATTTTTGTGTAGAATCTCAATAGCAAGAGAAGCTGGTTATTTTTCCTCTTCTATATCACTCATGTCGTTTTGCACTTCATCCTTTTTATTTGCTTGGATTTTTTCGCTCTCTTGCCTTTCTTCTTCACTACCCCGAGACCTGAAATTACTACCCAGGTCCAACAATGAGTTCACAGTTCGGCCGAAACCCAACACAAAAATTTTGAAGTGGAACCCCGCCCAAACCCACTTTTGATAACCCAACCCATTCGCCAGGGAACTCAAACCCAACCCATAAACCCATATTACTTCAGAAACTTGACTGAAACCCTCAACAAAACCACTTTTGTTCAGTGAAGCTGTATATTATCAGTGTATCTTTACTAAGCGACCTGAGGAAAACCGATTTTTGCATGGTGGCTTTATGTCTTCCTCCAGAGAGAAGTTGCGAGCATAGTGGCAGAGTCTCTCTTGGCCTCCCCAGGGAACTGATTGCTAGCACAAAACGCTCAAAATTGGCCTTACCGTACACGATGAATACATTTTTGAAGCAGTTGATTGAGTCACTCGCATCTTCATCTACCTTCAAAAAGATCTCCAGGGATACCAGAAGCAACTTATCTAGCAGGTGATAAACAGGCTTGAGCTGATCTGACTGCACCTCCAAAATCGATTATAACCTCCTTAAAACGCAGCCACCTAAGAAGTATCCTGTTTATACAGTATCTCAACGACCACACCCTTTTCGAGCTACAAATTTCAATAACATAATCCCAGCTTCAGCCGGCCCCAGCTGAGGGAACATGCTCATCGGCACTCAAATTTTACAACCTCGTCCCTCGAACAAAGAGATGATGGTCTTCCGTCATCATAATTATTCACCCGCCAATAGAGCCGGCTCACATCAGTTCACTCGCGTACGCAGGGTTTCGGGCTCGTAAGGGCCAACAAGGAAACTGCATAAATATGCAATAATTTAGAGCTCAATGATGGGCAATCCGAGGAAAAGGACAAGAAGCGCCCGAGAGGGGGTGGGGTGCGAATATTTTGCAAACTTTTAGCCAATAGAGTTTTTGCAAAATTAGCCTCTCGCAGACATAATTTCTCACCAGTCTATGAAAATATTTGCAAGAATACCTGTTTCAAGGCAAGAAATCATAATCTTAAACGCAGCCGGAAACTTAAGCCCACTCTCTGCCAAAAAGCAAGAGGCTTTTTTCATGGACTGCTGACCAACCACCCTTTAAAACTTGTAAAATTAGGACCTGAATGACCTGATCTCGGACAGCAAGTCTACACGAAATCGGGTCAGAGCTCGATATCATCTGCTGGCAGACGATTCTCTGCTGACATCAACTGACAGCTGGCAGACGACGACTGATCGTGAGATCAGACGATTATCTTATAGTCAGTTCCCTCACAGTCAGACATGTCGAATCAGATATGTAGCTGGGCACTGGGACGATTTCGAATCACCAGGGTCTGTCGATTTAAAACCATGGGATATATGATCGCAGTGGCTTCAGTACGCTGAGGGCCATCCATATGGTCACGCTGACCCAAGTGGAAAAGTGGTTTTTTGGGCTGCATTCTGAAAATGGTCAACCTCCAAAAGCCAAAACCACGCTGTCTAAAAACCTGACCCAACCCAGCCCAAAAAACGAAAAAATTTGGGTTGGGGCTGGGTTTCGGGACACAATATCGGACCAGGATTACTACACTAAATAATTCTCCGAAAATATTTGAACTAATTTTGACTTTTCTAATGCTTTTCTGAATTTTTGCAACATTGATAGGACGCGTTGAATACATCAAAAACAGTGGACAATAACTTTAAGTTCCATTTGATCAGTGTAAATAAAGAATCTAATAATTAATAACCTGGAACCATATTTTACCTATGTGCACTAGACGCTGAGCGAAAGCCGACCAATCACAGAAGGACGACAAATAATAGAATTCAACCAATCAGAACACACCTCGAGTGGAACATGTTTATCGTAAAATGCATTCGATGCCAAGCTTTTTACATCTTATTAGATCCGAGCACAGCACAAAACACGACTGTCAGTTCTCTTAAATAATAGTCTAGAACTAGTATTTAATCGATATAAAACCATAAATCTTTTTTACAAGCTTCTTAATCTTTTCTGAATCGCAAAATTTGTGAGAAGGCGGTTTCTACTTTCTTTCCTCGACGCAGATGTTGAATGGTGTTGGAGCGCGCACAAAACCAACACCAGCAGCTAAAGTAGGGATCGGTTCGTTAGGGGGAAAGAAGAAACGGAAGCGAGAGAATATGCCAGCGAAAAATATGAATAATTCCATCCAAGCTAATCCTTCGCCTATGCATACTCGCTTGCCTAAAAAAACAATTGTAGATTGTTTAAAACCCGGTAATTTTTAGGTAATAGGAATGGCTCACATTGGAACAAAAAGCTAAAGAGAGAATAAAATTGTTTCACTCTTTTCTATGCCTGCGCTGATGATCATACTGATGCAGAATGTTCCATAAACCATGTCCTCTGGTTTTTCGTCATTGCATACCTGCAGAAAATGGTATCAAATTCGGATTTCTTTTGACTTTGCCTTGCTCATCAATGAAACGATATGGATCGAATTTTTCTGGATTCGGGAATGTCTCAGGATCAGACAATACATTCCATAGCAGCGGTATGGCCAGCGTGCCTTCGGGTATGTCATACCCCATCAGCTTGGTTGGCGCCAGCGTTTTATGGATGACTGACAAGGGGGATAGACTACCAATCCGTTGCACTTCCATCAATGTGGCTTCGGTCAGTGGGAATCGACCTCGATCAGCGTAACTTGGCAATTTGTTGTTGTTGACATCGCCCGACATCCCTTCGTGAAGTTCCTGGTAGATTTTGTCCTGTAGGTCAGGCATTCGAGCCAAATACAGGACACCCCAACGAATGGCACTTGAAGCAGTTTCTGTGCCAGCTGCGAACAGGTCGATGACTGTGGAGACCAGTTGCTCGTTGTGGAAGCTAGTGCCTTCTTGTTCCTTGGAGGCCTTGGCGAACGCAGCCACATAATTGGTTGGTGGCGTGCTAAGATCGTAGTTTTTGGCTGTTATCTGACATTGTTCATCGATATAGTTCACAAATTGGGCGCCCTCGCTCAAAAGCCGTTTAGCCTACAAAAATGCAAACTTTTTCTTATTCTATCCATGCTTTCATTATCGTTTAAGAAATGGTACTCATGTCATGCCATACATTATCTGCAGTCTTGCACTATATGTACAGCACACCTGAGGGCTAAGGAAAAGGCTCGAGGGGAAGGCACTGATCGAACTTTTCAGATTTCGAAACCTGAGGGCATATCCAGAATAAATCTACATATACATGTGGGAAATGCCCCATTTCACAGTGGGCTATAGACAAATCCTCACGTTTTCCTCCAGGGTCCTCTCGCTCTAATGGAATCCCTGTCGAGGCAGTCCTTACATGATGCCAATTAACAAAGCTACAGCATGACTTACAGCTGGCAACAAGCTCAATGTCTTAGCCACCCATCCGCAAAGGAGAAGAGGTGACAAGAAACTGATATTGCTCTCGGCTGCGCGTCTAGTCAGCACCATCAGCTGCTTGCCGAATGCAGGATCATCGTACTCGAATCGACGTCCAAATACCAGTTGGCAGATGACATTAGCCACTGCATTGTTCACTATTCGATGTAAGTTGAAACCAGGACCATCGGCGTGTTTAGCCAGCTCGTTAGTCAAGTGCTCGACTTCTTCTTGAATATGAGGCTCCAAACTGGATTTGCCTAAGCCAAACTCGCGAAGTGTGGTGATTGCGAAACGGCGCTGTTCTTTCCATATTTCACCCTCGGTTAGGAAAATACCTGAATAGAAATGTGCAGCGTGTCACACGCCCAGCTTATGATCAGCGCTCTCATAAATTGCACTTCAGAGTTTAGAGATCTACTGCGATCAATAGAAAATGACCAGGCAGGGCACAGTTTTAACTGGATCTGATGGATGTGGAATAGCATTTTTCTGTTTCAAGACCTCGACACTGATGTTAGATTCTTTGCTTCAGGCTTAATCAGCTATCAGTTTTTTAATTCTAGCTGGAAGTTGTCATGTCATTTTTTATCCATGGCCAATCACCATACGGCGTACTCGAGGGCTAAGTTTTCAAGTTAGCTTTATTAGGATTCTGAATCAGGATCATGATTGAAGATGAAGTTCATCGATGAAAAATTACTTTTCAAAATTTTCTTACCGTATTCCCAGTATTTTTTAGGCACAAGTTTCATGACCTGTGGTCGACCAGCGAACACATCGCCTTGCTTGACCAACGCCTCTTGGATAATTTTATAATCAGCCAATATCAAGACCATTTTGTTGGCCACATACACTTTGAAAAGAGGGCCGTACTTTTTCGCCCATTCTTGTAATAGAAGGTACTGCTTTGGCGTGTCCCATGTGTCCAGGACCGACCCAATCAACGGCAATCCCTTGGGTCCAGGAGGCAAGTTCTTGGGCACGCTCAAGTACCAATAGAATACAAAGGTTATCGCAAGAATAAATGCAGCAAACAGCAAGGCCAGAATCATGATTATTTCTATAGCTCAACAGTTCTGCCTTTGATTTTGTGGGGTGATTATATATATATAATAAAAAAAAAAAAAAAAAAAGATAATCTTCTATCGAAAATATTTTGTTTGTTAAAAATTTTTTATAAAAAAAAAGATGTGGTTGGGAAAAGTAAAAAAAAAATAAAAATAAAAAAAAAAAAAAAAAAAAAAAATTTTTTTTAAAAAGAAGAGGGAAAAGAAAGTATAAAAAGTGGAGTGCGGTTAAAAAAAAAAAAGGAAAAAAGAAAAGAGAAAAGGAAGGAAGGAGACGAATATGAAAGGAAGAAAGAGAAAAATAAGGGAGGAAGTATTATTTTTTGTCAAGAAAAGGGAAAAAAAAAAAAAAAATTCCAAAAAAAAAACAAAATGCCCCTGGCCCACGCCCACGGGTTGGTGTCCAAAAAGCCTACATTCAAGATTGATTTTGCATTCGCCGACGCAAGTCACGCACAAAACGTATCAGCAGGCACGGTAGTGCCTGCTTAGACCAGCCAACCAGACGCCTAATGCTAAAGGACCATTTTCACCGACTAATAACTCGAGAACGATTTGACGAGAATTTTTGATTTTTTGCACACATAGCAGAATCGGCCGAATCTACAATCGTGCCAATTTTTATCAAAATCCGTCCGGCTATTGTCGAATTCCAGGATAGGCGATTTCTTGTTCAGGGGGGAGAAGACGAGGAGGAGGAGGAGGAGGAGGAGGAGGATAAACATCAGCCTAGAGCAACAACCAGAGGTCGTACAGGTGTAAATATTAGTTTTTCTGAAAGCTTGCATCTTCAGAATCTGCCTTTTGGCATTCGTTTTTTGAACGCTTTAGTTTCGAAAAGGTTATTCCAGAAAATAATCACTTTTTTGGCTTTTTCAACCCGTCGCTTGTCGAGTACTCAACAGATTTTGATAAAAATTGACGTGGCAGCGGATCTGACCTATCTTGCAAAGCGTGCGAAAAATAAACTTTTTTGGTGTAATCATTCTTGAGTTATTGACTACCGAAAGTAGCTGGCTCTGGTGCTTCTGTTTTTTTCATTTTCGGCGCGCAGCTTAGAAACATCAACTGAACGGGTTGAGGTGCAGCGCTATTGATTGGCTAGGCTCACTTGGCGCGCTTTCACGAAGATGGGTTGGTGTATGTACATACACCAAACCCATCTTCGTAATTTATTACCAAATTCTTTGGTGTATATACACCAATAAATTTGCTGGTAATAAATTGAGAATATGTGAACGAATATAAATGATGTGGAAAGAGATTCCATGGTCAGGACATGTTTCATTAGATGTGGAGGTAATATTGCTGAGGAAAATAGGAGCTAAAAATAACTTATAAAACTTGCGTATCCTAAGTGTTCAGTTTCAGCTCCTGATGGAATACTCTGAGGATAAAGAACTTAAGACCACTCGAGCATGAGCTAGTCCTTACGAATTAGAAATCCTTACGAATGAGCTTTTATGTTTTTCATGCCGCCTGTATATCTGAGTACATATGCAAAAAAATGCGCATTTCATGAGCAGGCACGGGTGAGAGTTTCTGACTATGAAATGGTCGATCGATCTGTAGGCGGTCTTTACGAGTAATTTCATGGGCGCGGGCTAACGTTTCGTTCTATGTTTCTGTTTTGAGAGGTTTGGAAGAAGGTGTATGACAGTCAAGTCGCTCAATTCTCTCAGTTGTAGGAACAAGTGTTTTGGGCCAAACTAGTTTCTAGCAAAAAACGAAAAACGGTTTTATTATTTCCAAAAAAGTCTGTTATGACTGACTCAAAACTTTTAGACTAGCCAATGCACCCAGTGAAACCAGGGCTTAGGATGGCTGGTCTACTCGGCCACAAGAAAAAGGGGAAGTGGCCCAACAGGCAGTGCACACACAGCTTGTGATTGCTCGCACACATATACTGTATGTATGTATGCATTGATATGTCAGCATCCAAGCCACAAAGCTTGTGTTCGGTGCATGTACTGCTGCTGTTCAGACAGGCTCCCCAAAGGCAGCTGTGCTGTTCCACACAATTAACCTGCACACTGCATGCTAAAGCTGTACCGCTGGGAGCAAAGTGATATTGCTTATCGTTACATGCCTAAGCCTCGATGAACACTGTAAAATCTTTCCCCTTCTTCCAACTTTATGTTCATGCTCATGGTTTATCATATCAGTAATGACACACTCTAGGATAAAAGGGCACATGACACAAAATGATTTACCTGGCCGCGAGTCGAACACTCCCTAGTAATGATACGAGCAAGCGCTACTACGCATAGCCCGAGAGTTAGACACTCCTAGCCCACTTTGAGGACCACGAGCACAGGATCGTGTGGCCCTCTACCAGGATCAGTCGTCCTGTTGATATTCATGCAGAAAAAGCAGCTTCTGCTCAGACATTTTTCCTAAAACGTGGTTGCGCTTAGCAGTTGCCGAGTAGACCAGCCATTCTAAGCCCTGGTTTCACTCTGTGCATTGGCTGGTCTAAAAGTTTTGAGTCTGTCATAACAGACTTTTTTGGAAATAATTGCTTGTAGTTTGGTGTATCCGGCCCATTGTGACCAGACAATCTAAGTGTCAATCACGCGGTATACTTTGAAATGTGATTTTTCCAGAAAGGCTTCACGAAAAGTCTTCCACACAGTTTTCTATGCGACGGGTATACCGCGTGCGAGTTTCTTTGCATGTGGACAAGTCGTTTATTACGCATCTCACTAGTGACTCCACACGCTAAAGCTACTTTGGCGCATGCCAGGCTCATTTGTGACCCGTAATGTGCTTATGGATGGCAAACGGGTAGGCTAGCTCAGGCTGGCGATGAGAACAGCAAATACCTACAGGCAAAACTCGTCATTTGCACTTTGACTTTTCCTGATATACCGTATTTCCTCGAAATTCTACCCAGGGGAAAAATTTTTTCAAATTAGTCCCAGACGGGGGTGAATAACCAGAGGGGGAAGGATTTCCAGAGGGGGGAGAATAAAACTCAAACATTTTCCCGATGCCATTATAGAAAGATAGACACCCTAAGTCGAAGTTAGCGGTACTTGTTGGGAAGCTCAAAGGAAATGGGTAGGCCTAGTTGAACGAGTTTTGGGCCAGGCGAAACGTTGATAAGTTAGTGACCCATTGTTTTCACGGCTAAACCCTAGTGTCTAGCCCACATGCGCCCAAAATCAATAAGCCGCAGCGGGCGTAATCTGTTGCCTGACTGACAGTATATGAATTCTACTATTATTTGTGTCAATCTTGTGGTCCTTTTTTCCATGTACACAAAACGGTTAGGGCGATACTCTAATTGTGAGTAACAGCAACTGAACCACATGAAATAATTCATGCAATCTTTAGGTTTATAAAATGCCGCGGCATGCGATCTGGGCGCCCGAAATCAAGAGAAATTGATAACATGTGGTTGAGAAGAGAACGAAAACTGAAGACACGTGATTCTAAGTTGACTGCCCTGATCACCATCTGCACCACGACGACATTTTACTCTGTAATTTGTGAAATGGTGTACAGTATACACGGAAAAGAGGGTTTCCTCGAGACAGAGGGCATGCAATACTGTAAATGTAAAACTTACGATTAGTAAAAACATAGCAACATTCGGAGCCTATTGTACTGTAAGAGACGGTTTGGGGATTTCCTCATGACAGAATCGGCATTTTCTTCTGTTTTGCTGATTTTTGCCATTTTCTGGCCTAAGCGAGACTTTATTTCTCAATACCGAGCACCCAGATTAAGACAAGAAAAAATGTTGATTGATGCACCTTTACCGTCTCGCAGAGTTGAAGTCTGGCTCACCATCTCGGAAGAAGGGCGCCCAGAACGCCTGCACCACTGCGGCCACAAGACGGATTCCAGTCGAATGACAAACAATCTGTCCCACTACGCAGTATGTGGCATGTAGGCATCATCGTGTACACCATGCAAATCATCTGCGCGCCGCCCGTCAATTCCATTTTGCCTTCCCCGAGGAGAAAACAAATAGATTCTAGGCGAGTGAGCGCAGAAATGATTGCCAAATGACACCCGCAGAACGAGCGAAGACGGATTAGATTATGAGAAAACCCGTGATGCTCGCCAAGCATGGTAAGGGAGAGGAAATGATACTGCGAAAGGTGCTAAATGTAGACACTGACCACTGTCCACTCGGATTTTGGTTTTACGCGCTCAGTCATTCTTTCTTGCCTTAACAGTTTGGCACGACTTTAAATGACTTTTGACCATCAGGGTGCCATACACCACACAGCTATGGTCAAAAATGTTAAACGGCCGTATGAATTTATCTGCGTTTCATGCAAAAGAAATGGTGCATTACGATTCATTCACTTTTTCATTTATGAGAAAACCCCTCTTGGAGGGGGGAGGAAGAAAAGACCAAGGAGGCGCGATCATTTGTCAAATCATTTGTCACGTGATGATGCGCGAGAAAGAAAGAAAAATGCAAAACTAATGGATGAAGTGGGAGTTGAACTTGCACACAGCTGAACTAATCAGCGACAATCCAAGCGCCTTTTCCCCTCGGCCACATCTGCCACTGACAACTAGAGTGCGATAGATAAACTCAGGATCAGACGGACATCGCGGCGTTTTGCTCTCCAGGTTTACTGGGTCGTCACCAGCTTCTCGGATCGTGGTGCAAACACTGACAAATTAGCATTTTATCCTGTGTTGGATGAACTCCTTGTCTTGGCTATTCCACGTCTTGTGTCATGTTCGTTTCGCGCTGACGTAAAGACGCGTAATCGTTTGGTTCAGAGAGAGACAAACAAATAGGCACGCGAGCCACCCGGCACTGGGCGGCTCGTGAACGACAACGGACCCAGTACGATTTGTCTCTATCAGATCATTGTTTGAATATCACGCTCTTTGCCATAAGAAGCACCTGCCTGCAAATATTTGGCTCCAGATATTGCCGAAAATCGAGGCCTACCCATTTCCTATAAGTACCGCTCACTTCGTTTATTTCAATATTTCTCTTCCCGTATTCATGTCATAACCGAATTCAATCAATATGCACAATATTCATCATCTGACTCTTCAAGGAAACCATTTTATATCACGCTACACTCATATTTTCCACATTCTCCTCACCTGATGATTTTATGCGGTAATTCAAATGCGTCCCTGGGGAAGGATTTCTAGAGGGGGGAGAATAATCAGAGGGTGGGGGATTTCGAGGGGGTGGACAATTTCGAGGAAATACAGCATTTGAGCAGGCTAATAAGCTGGCAATAGGCTTGGTTTTCAGAGTTATGATGGTTTATTATAACACTTGCCAAATTCTCGTTTTAAACCTCGCTTAATACAGGGTCACTTTTATTTTTTCAAAAAGGTTGAAATTGTTGCTCCTTTGGGTCCTGCACGAACAAATTGGAGCCATCTTTTAACACGTCACAGGAAAACATGGAATTCATGAAATATAAAGTAAGTAACTTTAAAAAAGTACATAAAAAAACATAAGCAAAAATCCCTCAAAAACAAAAGATTGCAGACTACGCCGTCTTGAATATAAGATAAATCCTACGGGTTGTGTATACCCTCGAAATTCTTGATTGCAAGCTGGGAACCGTTGGGAAATAACTGAAATAAGGGTCCAAAACTTTTGACCCAAAATCCCAAATGAAATGCGAGCGCTGAGTCTAAACGTCATACTCTTTCTCTAAAAACTGGCGATGATGAGCATGAATATGGATATTCCGACATCGATTTTATACTGCATTTCGTCTTTAAGCACCTCCCCGCACCAACGTTGACACACTGATTTCTACAAGGTCTTATTTTGGTATTTGCAGTAAATAAAATCTGTCATTCCTTTCCTTCAAGGCGCTTGTCTACACAAACTTCGTAGGGCACAGGAGTAGAAGAGAAGCTGACCATTGGTTGCAATGTTGGCGTCTGTGAACCAACAGGAAAATAAAATCGAAATCGCTTGACAAGTCCCGTCAGAAATAAAAATAATTCCATCCTGGCCAATGGTTCGCCCAAGCACATGCGTTTTCCTAAAAAGTTTGAAATTCGCAAGCAGTGCGTTAGCGAGTGTCAAAGATTCAATACGAGCTGGAAAATGTTTCTTTACAAATATGTAAGCCTCATACCAGCTTGGAATGGCATAACTTTCGGATTCCTCAAAATCTTTCCATTAACATCAATGAATCGATCTGGATTAAAGAGCAATGGGTGTGGAAATGCTGCAGGATCGTGGAGCACATTGGTCAATAATGGCAAAATGATGGTATCTTCAGGTATTACGTAATCCATAATCATACATTGTCTTACTGACCTACGCATTATTCCTAATGGAATTAAATTAGCTAAACGTAGCGTTTCTTGAATTACTGCCTCGCAGAATGGTAATTTTGTTCTGTCTGCATAACTTGGCAATGAATCTGTTCCAATCTGAAGATTCATCTCCTGGGACATTTTCTCCTGAACCTCTGGATAGTGTGCTAAGAAAAGGATGGCCCAACGAAGAGTAGTGGCAGTGGTATCAGTGCCATTGAGGAATAGGTCGAAACAAGTGGAATGCAGTTGAGCACGAGTAAAAGTCATAGAGCCACGACTATTTGCAGTCAAGGCTGTTTTCATAAACGCATGCACGTAATTGCTTGGTTCTTGAGCGGGGTCAAAAGTTGACATTGTTTCTTGCATTTGTTTTTCGACGTAAGCGAGAAACGATTCAATTTGAATTTTCATTCTTCTAACCTAAAATATCTACACTTAGTCTCCCAAAAACTTGAAAAGCCGCTGTGGGGAGGGAGGAGGCGTGGGGAAACGATAGTGGTTTCGTCTGTTCGTTTTCGCACAGGTCAATAAGGAGAAGACTGCTGTGGAGTGCTAAAGCGACAAACGCGGGAAATTTAAAAATTCAGGTTGGTAAAAAGTTTGGATTAGTACACACAGACAATGAGACCTTGTACAGTATCGATATGTTAATGACAGATGATCCTTGGGGCTTGACTGGCACTTTTAAAATATCAAGGGAATTGTTGACCAAATTTGGCGCCAAAAAACGTACCACAGGTAAGAAAGCCAGCAAATGCCCCATCGTCTTCGATAATATCAATGGCGAAAGGAATCCAACACGACTAGTTGCCCTTCGTTTCGATGCTGCTGTGAAATGATCTACAAATTCCTGATCATCGTAGCTAAACCTTCGTCCAAACAACAACTGGCTGATAATGTTTGACACAGCGCATGTGACAAGATCTTGAGGATCGAATGGCAAGGCGGTGGCGGCGTAGTGAGCGAAGCGCCCAATGAGGCATTCCACTTCTAGCTTGATTCGAGGCTCTAATATTGGGCGATTAAGACCGAAATCACGCAGCGTTGATAAAGCGAATCGACGGTGCTCTTTCCATAATGTCCCTTCCGCTTGACCGATGCCTGGAACGAAACAAATTTCTAGTTTTTTCGACTCTGTGTGATAAAAATGCAGTGTAAAGTTCTCTCACGCGTGCTTGCTGGCTCATCTAGCAGTTAGCGCACTCCCGTCGTCATTCTGCCTCTGTGCGCTCAACGAGTAAAGTCGTGTTTTGCGCTGCTTGCTTATGTGAATTGAAATCTGTGCTTCTGAATCGTCAAACTGAGTAAAATGCTGTTCCAAGTCGATGGTCTCAACTGGATGCACGCTGCTCTGCTCTTCGCCATCATCGCCTTCTCTTCCGCCTGCGAATTCTCGATCAAATGCCGCTTTCGTGATCCAAATCAGCTCTTGTGCGTGCCCGATTTCTACTTCGACGAAGGTTCCGCTGCGTTCGGTGTCGAATGCAACCAAACGAAGTCAACTCTGCAGCCTCTGATGCACTGCGACAGAGCACAGTGCGAAAAAGTGTGCGACGACTTCTGGCCGTGGTCTGAAATCCCGTGGTGCGGAATGAACGGAACCCAACGGCAATCTTCGATCTTCCGCGATGGCCCCATGCCTTCGCACTCTGAACTCAATCACAAATTCTACCAATGGTGCAGCAATACAAAACTTGTGCTCTGCTCACTGGTTCCACCGTCGCGAAGAAGTACCAACAGCAGCTCCAAAGGGACAAAAAGTTCAACCAAGGCGAAAGAAACAGCAGCGAGTGCTACTTCGTCCTCGTCCTCGAGTGAAAGCACCACCACCTCGACGTCATCGACAACACCCGAAACGTCTTCGTCGGGGGAGGCCACTGCCTCAAAGGAACCAAGCACTGGGGAAACGACGGCCTCCACCGTTGAGACTCTGCCAAAAACAGCGTCTTCGAAGGAGACTCTTGAAACTCCTGAAACGCCCACAACGTCAACTTCAGCATCTTTCGTAGCTTCGGAGTCAATCGGAAGCGCGAGTGAAGACACCGCCACCAAAGTCTCCAACACGCCCTCAGAGTCCAGTGGCAGCACGAGTGAGGGCACCGCCACCAAGGTCTCCAGCATGACCTCAGAGTCCAGTGGCAGCACGAGTGAGGGCACCGCCACCAAGGTCTCCAGCATGACCTCAGAGTCCATCGGAAGCACGAGTGAAGCCAGCACAAGCTCCAGCACAGCTCCAGGATCCAGTGGCAGCACGAACGGAGACACCGCCAGCAAAAGCTCCAGCGCAGGCGAGACATGGATCCCAGAGACGGGTGAAGCCACTGCGAAATCGCTCATATCATCGGAGAAAACCAAAGCTTCGACCACGAGCAGCGAAGACAAAGGGTCGACCCTGGACAGCACGGCTTCATCGAGCAAGAAAAGTACCCCGACGGAGGCCAAATCTGATTCGCCCTCAACGACGCCCATGGCGCCCAGCACGGAAAGTCGCGACGGAGCAGTGGGCGGCGTTACTCACCGCGATCGGCATATGGATGAGGGGGGAATGAGCGACTGGACCATCGCCCTCATCGTGTTTGGAGTGTTGGTCTTGTTGATCGTGATCGTCGTGATTGCCGCGATCATCGGAAAGCGAAGGAAGAAAAAAGGCCACCATAAGAAAGGGAAACCAAGGACCACAGGTTTCACCTCGGAATCCAAGAAAATCCCCGCCAAGTCGATCAGTCCAGTCGCTCGCGTGGTTCAATCGAGTGGTGGATCTGGAACGTCGAGTCGCGAAGGCTCCATCAGTGTGCGAATGCAAGATGAATCGAAGCCAGCCATGGACAAAAGTGTGCAAGCTTCGCTCATTGAGAAGTCGCCTTCTCAAGTCGAGTCGAGCAGCGCTAAGAAAGCAATGGCTCGCACCAAAAGCGCTGTGAAGCCAGAAATGTCAAACGCTCGCAACCAATCTGACAGCGAGCTGTCGGGCACTCAAGGCTCGGTCATGGGGGCCTCGCAGTCGACTGTGCGCTCTCAAGCCATAACGAATGCGAAGAATGCCCCGTGGGCAGCCTAGCATCAAAGTCGAGCACAAGTTCAACAGCTTGGCAAAGTGATGCTGTGCGGGAAAAAGAAGTGATCACGACGAAGGTGGTGATCAAATGGCGATGTACTGGTTTCTGTAAATGTGACGCGCCTGTGGGTTTTCATTCGATTAAAACGCCTGCGCAAAAAAATGTTTTTCAAATTATGACTTTGATAAAAATAAGCAAAACAACTCGAATTTCTCTTGTGCACATGGCCATGGGCATTAAGTTTTAGTTTTGGATTCAGAAAGTTAAGGCACCTTCAAAGAATAAAACCTCGGACCACTTTGTGTTTTTTGAAGTGCTAAGCACTGATCCCCCTAATTAACGATCTGGGATGCATGGTTAATTTTTTTTTATGTTATTATTTTTCTGCGACATGCAGCCGAGGCACGAGAAAAGCTCTAAGCTTACCGCGGTTTCTCATTTTTTCTAGCATGATTCCATAAACCTGTGGTTTTCCAGTAAACGCATCACCATTTTTGACAAGCGCTTCTTGGATCAAGTCATAATTTCCGAGTACCACCACTAATTTATTAGCGATATAGAATTTAAACAAGGGTCCATATTTTTTTACTTGTTTTAACAAAACTAAATGTTGTGTTGACGCCTTCAGAAAATCCAGCGACGAGCCAATCAACGGTAAACCAATTGGGCCGGGCGGCAGATTTTTTGGCACTGAGCAATACCAATAGATCAGAACAGAAGTTAAAAGAAAGAAAATCCAAAAAAGGTACCACAGCAGGCCCATATTTCGGAAGAACCACGTTCACAAATTGAGTGCATGCATGCGCTTTGATGCTTATATATCCTCCCATAATGCGCCCTTCTGATTTCTGCCGGGCAATCTAAACATAAGATAAGTGCCTAATTGTTTTCGCTAATGTTGCAGAGATTAAAGCAGCAGATAAGAAAAAACAAACAAACTAGTTTATCAAGAAAAAGTCTCTTATTTTCTTTCCTCCAATCTGCAACAAATTGAATGTCAGTTTATTCACCAAGTTTGCAATGTCAGCAATAACGGTTGACAGCGACGGTGAGCTTCTGATTGTGTCTTGTTTAAAGGCTCGTTTGTACAGCTCACTGAGCTCTGTGACTGAGCGCTCAGGACAGAATTCACTGCCACACCGTGACTGATCGTTAGAGGACATTCATGCTGCTTTTGGAGCCCCCAATGCAGTGCACCCTATCCTGCAGTCCCTACGTTTCGAGAAGAGCAGTCCTCATTTTTTGCTCTTTTCAAGATGCGGCAAAAACCCTCGGAAGAAAGGCTCCATGCCCGACAGAGATTCTTTATGAAGAACGAAACGGGAACAGAATGATTGATGATGATGATCATCTGCACAATTGCTTTGCAACCAAACGAGAGAGAGAAATTTACTTGACAGTTGCGCGGAACGGGAACAGCCACAACTAACTGACCAGGCGCACCAAGACTGCAGGGCACCTGACAAGGAAAAAGACGAGTGGGGAAAGACAGACATCGCCAAAACACCCGGCAGGGCAGTGAGCGGCAATGAGTGAGTTTGTCAAGTGGACGCAACGGTTTGCAAAGTTGTCTCTCCATATTTTGCAAATATTTGGAGTTGGACGACAGAAATATTAGTGAGGAGTGGAAACGGGGTGGAAATATCCGTTTTACTTGTAAGAGAGATTAAGGTTGAGGATGCAGTCATTTATAAGCAGCATGGATCTGTTTACACCATCAGCTTGTGGTGTAGATGCATGATGAGCAGTGGCAAAGCCTTGAGAGGGGGGCTGCTTGTACTGTACATGGCACCATGATAATAACTACTCTATGTTTATCATTGGGGAGCAACCATTCCGAAAAAAATATGCGTTTTTAATTGATGGAAAACATTTCAAGTATGTACTTTTTTCACATTATCAAATCCTAAATTGTAACCATCCAATCAAAAAAAAAACAGTGACTTATTCCGAAAGTTCTTGGTATGTGGTGCCCGATAAAAGTCCGATTCCTTGGACTGTCCGCTGGATTGGACTTTTATTGCATACGACACGGCCTAACTCATGTGCCTATACTGACGTAGTGCGATGTTGGCCAGCTAAAAATAGTGTGCATGTAACAGCAGGACAACATGAAATATTGGTCAGGTAGGTCGCCGACCCAAGTGAGATGCCGCGCCATCTCTAGCGTCGCACTGTACAATACGTAGTCCAAATCCATTGTATGCGGTCTTTTGTTGGCAGGCATTTTCTATGTAGATTTTTAGACCCGCAAAACAGATTTGGGCCATTACAGTATGATGTTGTAAATGACTCAGCCCATACCCATGTGGTACGGACAGACATGTGACGTGCAGACACCGGGGTTCAGTCTCTCGCACAGAGATTGACTTGGGTCCCCATGGGAAACGAGCGCAGCAGATCAAAGAAACGATGGTTCAGAGGAAGGCTTGCAAAACACCAAGCCAGGGATCATCTCATCTGCCTCACATCAGTGAGCAGATCAATAAGACATATGGAAAGATTCACTCGGCATTTGCATCACATAATTAAAGGATAAAAACCTTGCCCTCAGTCACTTCCTGTTTTTCCGAGACAGTCTGTCCTTGTTCAGGGGAAAATCTAATTTTTTGTCCGAAGATGATAAAATGTCCTTGCCCAAGGATATTGTCGAATTATGCTGAATTTATTATATCTTAAGAACTTTGATCAATTATGTTACAAGGCCGTTTTGATAATGCGAACTGCGTCGGGGCACAAAGCCTTTTAGGTAATGCGTTTAAAAATCTTGTTGTTGATTCGGGGTCAAGACCATATCCATTTTTTCGATTCATTGATTGTGAGAATTGAAGATTGCTGTTCACATGAGAATAGTCGCAAAAGTTGTAGCTCTGAACGACTGTTCGGTGGATCAAAGAAACAAGGGGGACGCGTCTTCAACAATTATTCAAGCTCATTTTTTTCTTTAAGCCGGAAGCCGGCCACGAGGCAGCGGTCTGTTCTCGATGTGGTGGCCAATACCCTCGTGTTGTTATCGCCGCCGGGCAACTGGAGGTCGAATCACTTAGCTAGTGTTCAATAAACGAAGCCGGGCGGAGGCTCTTTTGCGTTTCCTCCGGTCAGCCAGTGTGGTTGAAGAAGTACGTGAAGCCGCGCACAGTGGGAGAGCTTGTGAAGGAAGACCGGCCTCGTGTCCTGGTGGGGTAGGCGTGTGCTTCTCACGCCAGGTGCGCAATTACGGGCGGGGGTTCGACTCGCGGGCCTGTAAATCATTTCGTGTAAAATGTGTCCCTTCACCCTCGAGTGCGCATAAGCGTTTGGTGATGTGGTAAAACATGAACATGAGCTTTGCATGGAATTTACAGGTTTTGGGAAACAGTGACACCAGAAAAATTTACCAAATACATTGACCATTTGAGAAAGGCTATCTCTGAAATAGTTGAAAGCAGGACTTCCAACTGGAGAGTAATTGGGTCCTGAATTCATGCTGTTGGTGTTCGTGGTGCTCAGGTAATTTTTGTGGACTCGATCTATGTGCTGTCTTAAAAAATTAACTCATGTAAAATTTTGAGTTCTTGTTTTGTCTAACAGTTGGATACCAGAAAGTACGAACTCTGAAATTTGCAAAAAAAAGGGATTCAAACATACTGTACATGATGAAACTATAATATATAAAATAACAGCTCAAGGTAAATGAGGTGGAAATGGCATAACCATGTCAGAGATTAAAAATCTTCAAGCTACCATACCGTAGAAATATTTATTCGTCATGCAAGAGCCGTTTGTGTCCTACGTCTGCAGTTACAGGCACTGGTGCCCGCTACAGTAGTCGCGCCCCCGCACCGCGCACACGATATTGCAAAATATCTCGAGTTATTCCAACCTATCCCGCACAGTTTTTTGTCCTGTTCTGTAAGTATCACCTCATTGAGATACCATTTCACCATCTTCGATCAGGAGGAGCACGTTAAGAAAACCCACTGAGGCACACATGATATCTTTCAAATCAGAACATAGCTCAACCCCTCTCAGCATGTCCACTCCTGTAAATACTCAATCCAATTGCTACCTGAATCACTTGGTTTTCATCTCGTCTACACACAACTTTTTGGAACGCGGATCGAAATTTGCGATTGATTGTTAAATAGACAAAGAAATGAGAAGATGAATTAATACAGTTCGAAATGCTGGTTAAAATTGTAAGCTTCGCAGCTAATCTTAAATTTGAAATGGCTGATATCATAATCACAGTAGATCCATAAAAAAATATACAAATCAATCCGACAACAACCGTGGCAATTAAAATATCAAATTCCATTTGTCGCCGCCATTCGCTTTTTTGCGTTTCTGTATTCAATTCCGCATTTCTATAACGACGATACATGATGCCAATTAGACTCGCGTACATCAGCACTATCAAAGCAATAAATACATTCACTTCAATTGTGTGAAATTTCAAATAAGTCGGATGAAAACTTGTCGCACGAGTGCAGGCTGGAACAAGGAGGTCGTGGTCGAGTGTCCAGTAAGCCACAGTGAATTGAGTCAAACAAAAACACCAGGAAATTAAATTTAATACAATTACGTACTTTGTTGTTTTACAATATTTGTAATAAAATGGTATGGTTATGCACAAAAGTCTGTCAATGGCCAAATTCAAAACCATAATTTCTTGTAAATTTCCAAAAAGGTGTTGAGGACCTTGGACGAGCAAAAAGCACATTTTTTGGGTCGTAGTTTCAGGAACGCCATTAATGAATAGCAAATATCGTCTTAAACTGACTCCGAAGAAAATAGTAAATAGGATACTTTCGACAAAACTGAGGCTGACTATCACAAGTTGGTTTTTACTTGAACGCAAAGATTTTGTGCAAAGAATAGTCAGCATGAGGAGGAAGTTTGTTGCAAATACGAGTGGGAATTCTAGGATCATGAACAAAATATTGGGTGCCTGTTGAGTCAGGGATGATAAAGAGATCTGGTCCAAAGAGTGAGTCGAGTTGTTCATGTTTTGCAGGGATCAGGGGGTCAGATTACTAACAAGATGGCTCCGTCTGACAAGTAAGCTACTTTTAGAGCATGTACAGAACGGTGCCAGGTCAATGAGTTGACGAGAATTAGCTTTTGACTTTGAAGGCTAAAATAAATATGGTCTCCAAAGTGGTGAAACAGTAAGATAACGACTAACGTCAGGGCCTCGATGAAAAGCAATTAGCTAGACATGTTCTTTTCACTCGAAAAGTTCATAATAGCGCACCTGCACCCGCCTTCCTAGGCTGTCCGAGCCGCATGTCTTCTCTTCCTTTGACTTTATCAACAGAATCTTTTCCTATAATGGGATTAGAAGATAGATGGCCCAGCAAATATATTGTAGCGGAGTGCAGTATCTTTTGGACAGCAGACTTCATTTAACGTAAATCCAGCGCTTGATGACAATCTCGCTAGAAAATTGTTTCGTATGCATCGTTTCAGCCCTGGCCTGCTTTTCGTGACGTCAAATTGAAGTTAAATGTGAATATACCTCATCATCATCATCATCATCATCATCATCACCATTTTCCTAGCGTTCAGTCCCCTCGGGGCAGGGTTCGCTTCTTAACACTTCCCCATTCTGTTGCGACTTTTCTCACGATGCATCTGACGATTAGCGCGTCCCCCTTGTTTCTTTAATCCACCGAACAGTCGCTCAGAGTTAAAACTTCTGCGGCTATAAGTGAACAGCAGTCTTCAATACTCAGGATCAAGAAATCGAAAAAAGGGATATGGTCTTGACCCCGAATCAACAACAAGATTTTTAAGCCCATTACCTAAAAGGCTTTGTGCCCCGACGCAGTTCACATTATCAAAACGGTCTTGTTACATAATTGATCAAAGTTCCTAAGATATAATAAATTCAGCATGATTCGACAATATCCTTGGGCAAGGACATTTTACCATCTTCGGACAAAAAATTAGATTTTCCCCTGAACAAGGACAGACTGTCTCGGGAAAACAGGAAGTGACTGAGGGCAAGGTTTTTATCCTTTAGCTATGTGATGCAAATTTATCTTTCCACATGTCTTATTGATCTGCTCACTAATGTGAGGCAGATAAGATGATCTCTGGCTTGGTGTTTTGCAAGCCTTCCTCTGAACCATCGTTTCTTTGATCTGCTGCGCTCGTTTTCCATTGGGACCCAAGTCAATCTCTGCGCGAGAGACTGAACCCCAGTGTCTGCAATTCACATGTCTGTCCGTACCACATGGGTATGGGCTGAGTCATTTACAACGTCATACTGTAATGGCCCAAATCTGCTTTGCGGGTCCAAAAATCTACATAGAAAATTGCTGCCAACAAAAGACCGCATACAATGGATTTGGACTACGTATTGTACAGTGCGACGCTAGAGATGGCGCGGCATTTCACTTGGGTCGGCGACCCACTTGGCCAATATTTCCTGGTGTCCTGCTGTTACATGCACTTTTTTTTGGCTGGCCAACATGGCACTACGTTAGTACTGGCAACACATACCAAGAACTTTCGGAATGAGTCACTGTTTTAGATTGGATGGTAAAAATTTAGGATTTGATGATGTGAAAAAAGTACATACTAGAAATTTTCTCCATCAAACAATAACGCATATATTTTTTTCGAAAGGTCGCTTTTTAATAGTAAACATACAGTAGTTATTATCATGGTGCCATGTACAGTACAAGCAGCGTCCCTTTCAAGGCGTGCCACTGCTCATCATGCATCTTCACCACAAGCTGATTATGTGAACAGATCCATGCTGCTCATAAATGACTGCAGCCTCAACCTTAATCTCTCTCATAAAAAAGGAATATTTCCACTTCGTTTCCACTCCTCACTAATATTTCTGTCGTCCAACTCCAAATATTTCCAAAATATGGAGAGGCAGCTTTGCAAACCGTTGCGTCGAGCTTGACAAAACTGAACATTGCAATTTCTTTCTGGGTGTAAAGAAAGATCGGTATAAAAAGAAAAGGGGCATCTGGCCAACTGGTCAGCAGTGGTTAGTGCCTAATGTCCTGGAATTTGTATTATTCGTCTGCATTTTTCGGATCTGTTTGATAGAATAAACTGAAACCTCAATTAAAGCTCAAAATCGAAAGCTAAAAACTAGTTCGGAAAGAGCCCTGCACGTTTATCTCAACGCTCGGGTTCCAATTCTTGGTTTTGTAAAGTTCGACTTGAGGGTTGGGATGCTCTTTTGTGTGTGAGTCATCTATTCTTCTTCTGGTCTCAAATATTAATAATGAGACTCGTGACTCTAATATGAGCAGGAAAAAAGGAAGCAGCAATGCAAATCATTCATTCCACTTTATTCATCACACTATAGAGTGGGCGGAGAAAAATTGAGCGATAATTCGTTGTTTGCCTACAGTTATCGCAAAAACCATTGGATTTCGGATCGGATGGATTAGATCGGATGATCTGATCCGAATTTCAGGATGGCAATTTTTGGATCAGATCGGATTGGATATCCGATCCGAACGGATGGGATACGATCTGATCCGGCTGTGAGTCGGGAGATGAGTGCCCTGGTCTACTAAAGGCGGCTCTATTATGGGCAAATTATTAATACAGTCCAACCCTGTTTTTAACACTGAAATAGTGGCCGAGGGCCACTTCATCACAGAACAGCTCGAAATCTCGCCCTAAGATCATGAATTACTGTGCACACGTGAGATAACAACCCCATTGAGGCCATTTTAGCCAAAACTAATCAATAATTTTAGCTTTTGATCAGATGCGCTGATCAGTAATGGCCTATCCTGTGGCCCTTGAAAAAAGCTTTAAAATGGTTTTTCTACGTCGAAATTCATTGAATTTTACCCGAGATATTAAAGAAAACTCAAATTGGGAAGGAGGCCTGCAGTACGCACCTTTTGAATTTCCCGCCGGCGCGCCGCTTGTGACAGATAAGCGGACTGGGCTGCTTATTCTTGGAATTTTAAAGGAAACTTATAACTTCTCTTACTTTTTATGAAAGACAGATACTCTAGCACAGAATTAGACCAGCACGTATAGTGAAAAGGTGAAAAAGTCATGAATCAAGTGGCGGTTCCCAGAGTGAGCAGCCACAGCCGCTATCATGTCATAAGCGGCACGCAGGCGGTAAGTTCAGAAGGTGCGTATTGCAGGCCTCCTTCCCAATTTGAGTTTTCTTCAATATCTCATGTAAAATTTAATGAATTTCGACGTAGAAAACCCCATTTGAAAGCTTTTCTCAATGGCCACAGGATAGGCCATTACTGATCAGCGCATCTGATCAACAGCTAAAATTATTGATTAGTTTTGGCAAAAATGGCCTAAATGGGGTTCAGTTATCTCACGTGTGCACAATAATCTGTGATCTTAGGGGGAGATTTCGAGCTGTTCTGTGATATAGTGGCCCTCGGCCACAATTTCAGTGTTAAAAACAGGGTTGGACTGGTTTAATAATTCGCCCATAATCGATTATGTGACCGATCACGGCTGATCACAGGCGGTTTTTGTTGAATATCTCATTAACGTTCATAGCTAGACTAATTCAAAAAAAGACTCTGACTCCTTGAAATGTAGCTGTCATTTCTGAATTTTTAAAATTGTTCTAGGACAAAAAATGAGTATGTTTTTTTACCAGAAGTGGCCATTTTCCACCTATAATGTGCTATGTTTCTATATTTGGGCATTTTAAAAAAATTTCACTCCGGCCAAGACAATTAATTTTGTGCGTACTTTCGATTGAGCAAATAAAAAAGGGGTCAAAAAAGTCGAGTGGTCAAGTGTATATATGTCAATATATGGGTCGAGTCTCTCAGAAACCCTCAGAAACACGCAAGTGATGCAATAGTTGCAAGCAGTTGTGAAATCCCGATACAAAAATTTGCTCGAACTTAATGTCATTTACATAGTTCACACCCGTGTTATGTGTCTTCAGAAGGGCATTTAAAAAGGGCACATGCAACCGACCTTTTAATTAACCGATGGGTAATCCAAATGTTGGCTAGTCATTCAAGGGCTAAGCATTTCAAAGATACAAGTATTGTTTTTCCGCCAGGGACTTCTCGCGATTGCTAATCCAAAGTTGTCAGCCCGCTATTTATAAATCATTTTGTCAATCGCTTCTGACTTCAGCGCAGATTTCGAATGGCTGTGGTGAGCAGAAGAACCCAATTACTGGCTCCATGCTTGGCTTCAATCTATCAGTGGGGAAATACAGGCGGAATTTGCTTACGAGTCCAACCAAAATCAAAAACAGTTCCATCCGTGCCAACGGCTCGCCTAGACAAATTCGTTTGCCTGAAGTGCGAAACAAGAATTGTTTCAGGCTTTCCAAACTAAAAAAGTCCCCACCTGCTTGGAAAGGAATTAGTTTCGGGTCCCTTATCACTTTGCCACTACCATCTAGAAATCTACTCGGATTAAAGTTAAACGGATCTGGGTACAAGTCTGGATTGTGTAAAATATTAGTCAGCAGTGGTATGATAATAGAATCTTGCGGAATGTCGTATCCCATCAATTTCGTGGGGACTATTGTTCTGCGCAAGACACCCAATGGTATAAGATTGGAGTAACGTTGCGTCTCCATGATGACTGCTTCGGCCAGTGGCAATTTCGATCTGTCTGCATAACTGGGCATGCAACTGGTGCCAACCTGGTCTCTGATTTCTCGGTACATCTGTTCTTGGATATCCTGGTGGTGAGCCAGGATGAAGATGGCCCAGCGGATGGTGGTGGATGAGGTATCTGTACCGGCTTGGAATAAGTCGTTGCAGGTGGCTAACAATTGGTCATCGGAAAAGTAGCTATTGTGACTCGCTGTTGTAGCTGCTTTCATAAAGGCATGGATATAATTTGTTGGTTCAGAATCTGGGTCGAATGTTGATCTTGTTTTTTCTAATTCACCTTTGATATAATGAAGGTAATCAGTGATTTCAGCTTGTATTTTCTTTCCCTGAAATGGATTCCACTCACCTGTCGGCATCATAACATTTACACGCCCCGAGTATCGCCCTTTTGAAAACTTTCCAACGGGACTTCCGAATTAGCTGGAGCTCTTACCATAGGTAAATATTTAATAAGTGCGGACGGCGCCTCTGAGAGCACAAACGGTGACAAGAAGCTGACCCCTGTCCCAGAGGACCTGCTCGACAGTCCTGTGACCTGGCGTACAAACTCTTCGTCGTCGTAACTGAATCGCCGTCCGAATAGCAGCTGATTCATGATGTTTGATACTGCACAGGTGACCAGTCGTTGTGGATTGAATGGGACCTTATTTGCGGCGTATTCTACAATCCGCTCATTCAGGTGTTCTATTTCTTGTTTTATCCGTGGCTCTATGATCGGACGACCAACGCCATAATCGCGAAGTGTCGACAAAGCGAAACGACGTTGCTCTCTCCACCGATCGCCTTCTGACATCGAGATGCCTATGTAGTAGAACAGGTTTGACCACATGAAGTGCGCGAAGAGGATTTGTTGAACGACTCTATCGGGCTGATCGTGAGCATCCAGTCAAGCATCTCACCCGGCGTATGTGACTACCCTGACCTCCTGTACGAGTATGAGTGTGTGATGTAAACGCATTGGTAGTTTGCATACTTGCCAGGGCATGGTCTCGCGCCACTTTGCTTTCGCAACGCTCATGATTAGGCTACTGCAAAGGTTACTTCTACGAGCATGTTACCCTTAGAACTAGCGCATCGCACCTACTACTCACTTGCTCTGCTTGTTATCGACTAGTAAAGTAGTTTTCTCTACTGGGGTCTTTAAGATAACCGAGTGGCACTCTGCTGGTGCACAATGGAAACCATAGGATTTTTAAGAAAACTATCCAACTTTGGAACTAGCAGGCTGAAATTTGTGAAGAGCAACCACTGATCCCGATAGCTGGAGTCTCCCTGTTTAAAATTCAATTCTGTGCCCTGTCCTGCTGCTTTCGGCTGGAGCAGGCAAATTTCCACCAAAAAGCCAACTGCTGGCTAACATCCTTTCCAGTGCCTACACCCACCAGCTGTAACCTATACCATGCGGGTTCAGGTACTTATGGTTGAAGACCTGCTGCATGCAGGATGTCATTGAAATGTTCTTACCGGCTTGCCGAAGTTTCTCAGGAAGAAACGATTCAATCGGTGGTCTTGCCGCAAATACATCGCCTTGCTTGACAAGAGCTTCTTGAATTAGCTCGTAATTGCCCAAAACAATGACCAACTTATTGGCGATATACACTTTAAAAAGTGGACCATATTTCTTAACATGTTGCTGTAAAATGAGGTGTTGCTTTGTCCCATCCAAATAGTGGAGCGATGAGCCCAGGAATGGCAAGCCCAGGGGACCAGGTGGAAGATTTTTTGGTATTGTCAAATACCAATAAATAGAGCCAATTATAAAAAGCACAATGACTAAGAGCACCGCGTGTGACAATGTGATCATTGCCCCCACAAGTTAACGGCTTTACTACCTACTTAAATTGGCTCGACACACTGAACGCAAGAGCTATGCGCTGGGAGTCTGTGTAGTGCGTAGTGCGATCAAAACAAGTTTGTATTTGTCTGCCGAGCACACTCTCTTATCGCCTCACACCCTGCTTGACAGGTTTTGAGAAGCGAACGCTAATGAACGTCTCTTGTTCATAAAAATGTCCTCCCTGATTTTGAACCAGTTTCATAATTATAGAAACGGGCTAAAAACATTCTAATTCGATTACCTAATTCTAGATTTTCTATCAGATAGAAGAAATGCAGTGAAAAACGAGATAAGAAGGGATTCATTAACAGCAAAGAAAAGGCACGAGCAATCAAAAATGAATCAGAAAAGAGAAGACTTGAAAAGAAAGTTTACGTTGCAGCTTGCGTGTAGGGTTTGAATAAGCGGGATTTCAGTCCAGCCTGATCGAGTGAAAATTTGTAGAACTATTCGTCCCTTTTTTAGTTAGCTCTGGTCTGGATGGTCATTCAGTAAAAGGCCCAGTAAATTACAATCTGTGCGTTGCCTTTAGCCGCAGAATAACGGCACCTACTTCTAGAGGTAATAGAAGGGATCCAGATGCATACTGAGGGGTCACCACGACCACTCACAGGCGGTTTTGCAACGTTTTATGACCCAAGTCCATATACGGACGATCCCACGTGTGGGACAGCCGTCAAACCAAGGTCCAGCGGACGGAAATGCCGTCCAGGGAAGGCACTCTTGACCTGGCCAGGAAAGGCTTGAGCATTCAGGAGATCGCGAGCGAGCATTCAGGAGATGAGACGGAAGAAACGTACAAAAGAATTGACCAGCTATCCAGTGATTTTTTACAATACTATGCATTTGCACTATTCCGAATCACTGAAAATCGTTTCCCAACAAACAAAAATTTTCTTTTTCCAAGATTGACATGGTATCCTAAAAAACAGTTATGCCTTGCCGGAAACATACAAGACATACCGCATGTTTTATGCACCGTTGGACACACCCTCTCGTGACAATTGATCGATCGCTGGATCGCTGATTGACTAGCCTGATTGATTTATCAATTGACTGAAATAGTATTCGCATCAGAAATTCGTTAATTTCAAGAATACATCTTCTAAAATGAATAAAACGACATCACTGATCACTCGATGACTGATCAGTCACATATAGCGAATAAAAGAGTAGCTATTAATGTCACATTGAGTCAAGTCTCACATTGCGAACAGATTTTGGCCCATTTTATTAAGACATTGAATGAACACGATATGAGCACATGCATAACATCTTCTTCAGTGTCATCACTGATCACGGACTACCAACGTCATCCTTTCGTTGGCTTCTTCACCAGACCGCTCTTCGACGGGAATCCCGCCTCTTTCGGCCCACTGACTGACGGTTTTTTCGACGGCATGGCTGATTTTGAGCTTTCTTTTTCAACGTTGCCTTCCATTGCTTGCGTGGGATGCTGGCTGCCCGATTTCTTGACCGGAGGCCCTGTATTTTTCGTTTTCCTCGTTGGTGTACTAGTCATTTCGGCCATGCTAACACCCACGCTTCTGTCAGCCACGCTTATGCTACGATCGAAGGTCTGGGTGCCGAGCGCCTTGGATTGCATGCGAGACTTGTTCATCGATGCCTCCGACTTGACGTTAGCCTCAGCCTTCTTCTTGGCCATGGCGGCAGCAGCAGCGTCCCTTTTCTTCTTTCTGCGGACGGTCAGGACGATAACCAGAATGACGATGAGCAGGAGCAGGACGATCACGCAGACGATGACTGGGATCAACCATGAATTTGAACCTCCTTCATCACCCTTCACCAGGGTCTTGTCGTCAACCGCACCATCAGTCACTTTTCCAGGAGCCTCGGTCACTTCTTCAGGAGCCTTGGTCACTTGTTCAGGAGCCTTGGTCTCTTTTTCAGGCGCGATGTTTGACAGAGTGGTCCAAGTTGGGCATACGTACGGTTCCTCCTTGGCGCAGTGCTCGAACACGTGCTGTTGGTGCTTTGGCTTCTGCCCGACACGCTGCCTGGTGCCAGTTTGGCCGCTCGATTCGCAATTCACTTCTTCCCACTCCCACTTCTCGCACGTCGCGTTGCACTCAACCTCGGCGCATGTTTTCTCCACTTTGTCATCAGCGGGCCTTTGGTTGGTGCAGTTGGCCACTTTGTCTAATGGTGCCGGCTGCCACCAGACGGGGCCACAACCGCGTTGCTCGTCGAAGCGACAGATAGCGGAGTAATGGCAGTCGGCCTGTTTCAGGATATCTTTGACGATGACATCCAAGAGGTCGTCGAAGGCATTGACTGAAAACACACGAAACGGATTTCCAGTGATTTCGTCGAGATGCTGGCGGGTGTGATCGGGCAGGGTGCCAACGTAGGCGGCATACACAACGACGTCATCGTTTCGTAGTGCCGCAGCATTCGCAATTGCGTCGACTTCGTGTGCACGGTTAGTATGTCCATCAGTGATCAGAATGGCGATCTTCAGGGCGTTGGGACGAGCTTTGTCCAGCACCTTGTCTTTGGCATCGGCGAGACCCAGATCTGTGCGCGTGCCCCCTCGCATCTGAACCACTTTCAGCTGCCGCACTTGATCCGGGTCATCAGTCAGCTCCAGTACGACTCGGGATCCACTAGAAAACATGGCAACGCCAACACGAGCGTTTCCTTTTCCAATCTTGATGCGATCAGGTAGCTTATTGATGGCATCCATCATTACAGCGAAATCAGGGTCTTTGATGCTGCCTGATTCGTCGACGATGAGAGCGATGTCGGTTTCGTACAGGATGGTGAGGTTCTGGAATTCTTGGGCCCCGCTTGCGACGCCACTCGGGAGCTGGATGATGAAGAGGAAGATCGAGGCCAGCAGCATAGACGAGATTATTTTGACACCTTTCTTGATTGTGGAGAAGAGATAAGGCTAGGCGAACTTTGAAGCGAGTAACAAGTCACGGCACAACCGCACAGGACGACAGCTCAGATAAGAATGACCACTTGTGGCTCATACCCACCTGTTCGAATAGAAATCGTAAAGTGGCACCTATACTCGTTTGTGGCGGCACACTGGGGGGGGGTTTTTTTTTTTTTTTTTTTTTTTTGGTTTTTTTTTTTTTTTTTTTTTTTTTTTTTTTTTTTTTGTTTTTTTTTGTTTTTTTTTTTTTTTTTTTTTTTTTTTTTTTGGTTTTTTTTTTGTTTTTTTTTTTTTTTTTTTTTTTTTTGTTTTTTTTTTTTTTTTTTTTTTTTGGGGGGGTGGTTCTGATTGAAGCCCACAGGGGAAGTTGGCACTTTATCGAGAGCGATGCTTTTGTGTAAAGTATTGACCTGGGGCCTGTTTCACCACGACTCCCTGACTCCGAACGCGAAACCTGTGGAGTCTGGAGTTCAAGGCCCGGAGTCCGGAAAAAGAGCGTTTCACCACGTACTCCGAAAAGGAGTCTAGTTGCTGGAGCGGAAAATTGACACCAAGGAGCACGATCTGCAGGTTTAGTCGCACTCTACCCCCCTTTGTATGCTGGAGAGAGGAAAACTGTAAAGAGGAAGATGCGAAAGAGAAAAATCGTGTTTTTCTTGCTCGCTCGCTATTCTCGATTGTTTCGATAATGCCACTTAGCGAAGCGCAAAAACTAATCATTTTGGGTCTTATCAATGGGAATAAAGAGATTTTGTTGGGGAAACAAACCGATCGAAAAACCGAACGACAGCGAACAGAAGGTTGGAAACAACTCGTTGTAACCTGCGGAAAACATCATGGTTTTAATGCTACCCGTGGCCGTGGTTATGCTTACTTACGTGACAAATTGTGGGGCAGCTGGAAAGCAAGCGTCAGAGCCAAACGCGACAAGTATTCCCAAACTGGAGCAGCCGGGGGTCCAGGAGCCCGTTATAATAAAGCAAGTGAAATCTGTGTCCTCGCATTTCTTCGCTGTGCATGGAATGTGGAATTGTGTCGTGTTATAGGAAGAGCTTGCTGTCTTGGATATCATCGGAAAAAACTCTGCTGCTGTGGTGGGGCTGGGCGAGAGTCCGAATCGAGAGGGCGAAGATTATTCGACCTCCTGCCAACCGGCATTGACTGATGACGAGGATGAAGGCAATCGGGCAGCGACCACATCAGGCAGTCGTCGTCGATCGTTCGAGGATTCGCTGCTTGGTGAAAGCCCGTCGACCAGTGGCACTACTTCTACTAATCGTTAGAGCGGCCGTTACAGCAGATTTGAACCACATACATTATTGGGCGACCCGTCAACGACTCACGATCAGTCATTGTTTCCATATTTTTGTCAGCCGCCAGCTGGGTCGATCACACAGACTCGCCCTGCTTCATCGACGATCACTACTCCGCTGCTCTACAACCCGGCCTTCACGCTCACTCCTTCTGACCAGCCGTCAGCATCATCGACGATTACGAGCCCAATCACACCAACAGCTACAGCAATCACCTCACCGATTTCTGGCTTAACTTCGTTGGCGATCACTCGTCCTACCCCGCCCAGCCTGATATCGGTATCACCGTCAACATCACTGACTGCACAAACGCGAAGCAAACGGACACCCTTCCGGAAAAGCTATTGTAAGTGAATGTTAATATCAAAAAGAACCTTAGGACCTCTTTGGGTGGCCATCCAAAAAAGATGTTCACCCAAAGAGGCAATTTTCGGCTCCACACGCTCCATTCCTCTTTCTGCTCGCCCACCCCTAAACAAGTCTTCCATTTCCATGCATGTAAGTGTAATGCGCGCACAGGTCCTCCCTCTAAGAATGGTGCTCCTTCAAAGCAAAAATTGTCAGTTCCTCTTTTACGTATTTTCCTCGATCTCAAAATCAAAATGTAAAAAATTCCCCCTTTCCTGTGCTTATTTTAGTCTCGGGCTCCAGTCGCGCCCCTAGCAGCAACGAAGCAGCAACAGTTTCGATGGATGACGAGGAAATGCAAATAGAGAAACGACGCTCTGTCACTTTGCACAACGAGTTGATGGAATGTCAAATCAAATATTTGAAGCAGAAAACGGAACAGCAAGCTAAGTACATTAATTTGAAAATGAGGCTTATTGAGATGGATATAGTTGCTAGAAGCCGACAAATTGGTGACAGCTCTTACAGGGAGGATGAGAGGGAAAGTGACAGTGACTCTCATTTAGATAGTTGAGGTGGTTGGATAGCAGTAGTACTAGTTGCAGAATAAAGTGGAATACAGTTCAAGCTCTTTCACAAACCCGTTTATCAAAATCCACGTCAAAACAAGGCTACAAGCTGCATGCGCCTAGTGACATCGACATCGACATCGATATTGGGCACAGGAGTGACCAGATAGTCAGAGTCAGGATACGCTGAATCACCCAGCAGTACAGCCATCGGCAGCGGACGCCAACCATTCTCCAATCGTTGTTTTAAAGAACTATTGCGGAAAACGCGGGCGTCATGAACAGAGCCTGGCCATCTGCTGGACACGTAATAAAATCTAGAAAACAGGCCTAACATTAGAATTTTAGGAGTGCCCAGTGATTATCAGAGAAATGTGACTATCTTTTAGCATTTGGAAGTTGGTCAGGCAGACAGACAGACAGACAAAAACATTTATCTGTATCATCATGAAATTTTGGCATTAGCATTCGTGGAATTCATTATTTTCAACCCACACTTACCGCAATTTAGGACCACAAACGAACAAAGCATTAATAGAATGGCGGCCGTGGCGGTTCACGTAATCACCCTCGTCAGTACTTGGTGCGACGATGTTGAAATGGCTGCCATCGATACAACCAAGCACGCACGGCATCCCTCTTTTCTCGCGAAATTCATTCGCTATACCACGCAGTTGGGCTTCGTCACCTGGCCAGTCAACAACAGCGGGATATATGTATCGATTAACTGCATCGACCACACGATGTAAAGCCCGTGATAAGGTAGATTTGCTCAAACCGTGTGAATCACCCACTGTTCGATAATTATCGCCAGTCGCCAAGTACCTGATCAAGAATGGCATGATTACCACAATTTGTCCACTCCGTGCGTGATAACTAATCGACGCAGTTTTACCTGAGTGACAATATGATTTGCTGCTTTGGAGATAACGCGCAGTTTTTCGCCGTATCGTGTTCTATAAATTGACCGATTCGATCGACGAGTAAGTTAGCGTGCAGTTCCGTCAATCGAAAACGATTTGATCACGGTCAAAATTTATCCTTGGTCGATAGATACGTGGGCGGCGTTCGGGTGGTAATTCAGCGGCCTCATCGTCATCCACTTCCATAAAATTCCAGTGGTCGTAAAATCCTGCGTTCATAACGACCGTTTAATCGCATATAAACTCGAAAACTACAAGAACCGACTAAACCGACTCAATTTATCACCCTTATCGTTATTTTTATTTTCATTAGTATGTATTTCTGTTTTCGTGGTCCCAAGAAACCACCTACGATAAGCCATTTGTCAGAACAACCTGGCACCGGACAAGAAAGGCCATTATCTCCTGTTTGATCACACCGCCTATGCTTCAGAGAAACTCTATATACATCCTAACTGGTCGGACAAATCAGTAAAGTCTATTGTTCCCAAAACCAAAAAGCCCATCCGCACATTAGCAACTTCATGCACTGGCTGACAACATACATTATTAGTCTTCTTAGTAGCACTAACAAAAAAAATTTTTTTTTAATTTTTAAATTTATATTTTTGTATTTTTAATTTTTAATCGTGTTTTTCTTTTTTTTCTTTCCACTGTACAGATATGTTTTGCTCACACAAAGATAAAGCACTACAGAAAGACGACTTCACAAAAAGCTCCTTGTACTCACTATGCGGTAAGACGTATCTCGCTCTTTGTTTCAAAACTTTTAGCCGTCTCAGCAATGATTTCCACAGGTCAACCATCTCATTCTCCCCCCTCGTAATCTACCCTCGCAAACCATATGCACCTCTGTGCTGATTGCACAACTAAGTTTGCAATTGAGGTGGCAAAATTGTTGGACGAACCTACTATTTCGAAAACCCTATTTTCAGCCCCCACTGAATAGCTGTCTATCATTTTAAGAAAATTCTTCACTTTATTCTGAAAAGCCACTGCCCGTGGACATGAGACGAAAACGTGCTAAACATCCTCAGTGTCATCACATGCATAATAATTCATGCGGTATTTAAAATATGCTTCAACCTCAGCGAATTTAGAAACCATACTTCTTTTGTATAAAGCCGTATACAGCAAGCCAAAGTGCAAACTACGAGTCAGCCCGTCAACATTCTTAGCTTTAGCATACAGTGTGCGGGTTGCTCGTGTGGAACAGCACAGCTGACTTTTGGGGAGCCTGTCTGAACAGCAGCAGTACTCAGAACACAAGCTTTAATGCTTGAATGCTGACATATCAATGCAAACATACAGTACATGTGTGCGAGCGCAAGTATAGTATAGCAAGTATATTTCACTTGGGTCGAGTCTCTCAGAAACCCTCTCTTGAATAGTCGATGAGAAGGTGGCACAAAGTGTTAACGACATACTGCACAATATAGAGCCGTCAAGTTATTCAAAACGCGAACCTCTTATCTTTATTCGCTTCGATTTTGCACATGGAAGTTGTACAATACAGGAGCTGACAGCACACCAACGACGGGTGTCAGGCTTGGTTTCGGTTGATTGCCAGGAATATACAATCGGAAACGATTTATGAGACTAATCAGCACGAGAAACAACTCCATGCGAGCTAAAGATTCTCCAAGGCAAATGCGTTTGCCTAAAAAAGCAATTACTATCTGAGCCAGATTCATGCAGAAGTCGCAAATTTGAAATTCCCGTTTTTATGCTGCATGACAAACACTCGAATGCTGATTGAAAGTAAGTGTATTTTTTTAGCTACGAGTCATTCGACCTATCGGTGATGAAAACTTCTTTTGCACATCAGGGAGAATAACACGAAAGGATACAGAGAAATATCAATACCTGCCAAAAATGGAATTAATTTCGGATCCCTTATCAGGTTTCCATTAGAGTCCAAAAATCGATATGGATCAAAATTTTTTGCGTTTGGAAATTCATTAGGATTCAACAATACGTCTGTCAGGAATGGAATGACAATAGCACCCTTCGGTATGTCGGAAGGTGCCTTGTGCGCCTTGCCACTCCGAAAGGTGCCAAACTCGCGAATCGTTGAACTTCCATAATTACAGCTTCTGGAAATGGTAATTTAGCTTTGTCCGCACAGCTTGGCAGAGCTATTCCGATCTCGTTCCTGATTTCCTTATGCATTTTTTCTTGAATATCAGGGTGGCTTGCCAGAAGCAGAAGTGCGAAACGGGTTGTCGTGAAGGTCGTTACAGTCCCTGCTACAAACAAGTCGAAGACTGAGGATAAAAGTTGGATATTGGTGAACGTCTCTGCTTTAGTTCCACTTGCAGCTTTCATGTAAGCGTGAATATAATTAGTAGGTTCAGAATCAGGATCAATGGTTTTCATGGTTTTTTGAAGTTCTCGATTAGTAAATTCAACAAATTCTTCGTTCTCTGTTTTGAAAGATTGGCCCTAAAAATAAGGAGTTTTTATATTAACTGAGAGGTGATTTTTAGAAGAAACTTAGCAACTGCAAGTCTGCTATTGAAAACTATATACTCGCTTAAAAGTGAAAACTGGAAAACTTTCAACAGGAAGCCAGCTTGTCCAAGCAGCCGCTGAATCTGATAGGATAAATGGCGATAAAAGACCGACTCCATCACCACTTATCCGCTTTGACAGGGCAATAAATTGATCAGCAAATTCTTTATCATTGTAGCGAAATCGACGTCCAAAAATCAATTGACTGATCACATTTGACACTGTGCTCATTAACAGTGTTTGGGGATTGAATGATGAGCCTTTAGAAGCATACTCAGCAAGGTATTCGCTGAGGTATTATATTTCTCCTTTAATATGTTCCTCGAGTATTGCACGACCATCCAAAATCCAAAATCCCGTAACGTTGACAGTGCAAAGCGACGGTGCTCCTTCCATAAGTCGCCTTCAGACGTGATAAGGCCTGAAAAACAGTGCTTTCATGAAAAACAAAGCGGCGTTTCGTCATTTGGCTTCTCTCTAACTCAGAATGCTGTGCAGGAGGGTGTGAAGCGCAGTGTTGACTGCCCGCAGAGATCTGTGCAGTCGACAGAGCGGTAAGGCAATTAGGAGAGCAGGTGGTTTAGGAAGGAGTCAGGAAGCCAGAGGTCAGATTAAGGTGTCTGCGGCAAAGTTTAAAAAAGAAAACTGAAGAGTCAGAAGCAGTTTTCACCATCGCGCCAGTCAACTCCGACTGTCGCCTTACCGTAGTGATGCAATTTCTCAGGCATCACAGCATAAATTTGAGGTCGTCCAGCAAACACGTCGCCCTGTTTTACCAACGCTTCTTGAATGCACTCGTAGTCGCCGAGTACGATGACCAGTTTGTTGGCCATACACAATCTGAACAGGGGCCCATATTTTTCAATGTGCTTTAGCACAACTAAGTGTTGATCCGCGCCTTCCCAATAATCGATCGAATTTCCAATAAAGGGCAGTGTAATTGGACCTGGGGCAGATTTTTTGGCATTGACATGTACCAGTAGATGGTACCGACAAAAAATACGACTAGAATAAAAATAGCAGCTTCCACAATTATGGTCATACTGCTGTGCTGTTTGAAAAGTTAGCCTAACAATGCAAGTCGTCAGGTTCGAGAGGACCATCCAGGAGTTGAATCCGGTTACTTTATATTGGCTGTGTTTTGCACCAGAGAGCATTTACAGATAAACCTTGTTCGTTTTCATGCTGGCTTTAAAAGTTTACTTTCACGCCAGACGGCCCTTCTCCCAGACAAGCAGAACGTGTTTTTATTTTTTTCTGTGCCCTTGCGTGCGTGACTTGCTGAAAAGAGGTTTGCTTTTTAGTGCGAAAGGCCATGCAGACAGGTAACAGCAGAGAAAAACGGGAAAATTGAGGCGCCAGCGAAGACTCTGAAGTCAGTAAGAACGGTTTATTTGAAATCAAAGTCGCTTTATCGTTCATTGTGCCAGGTCAAGCGTAAGTGCGGGACCCATAGCGGTCGCAGTGACGCAGTGGTTCGGCATGTCTGCTCATTGCTTGGTAGTAAGTGACTGGAGTCGTCCTGGGTTCGATTCCTGGTGATGGAGGTCGGGTTGCAAACCATGAACCCTCACCTTGGACGCCAGGCTGTGGGCGGGGTGACTCACCTGGTCGGTTCCCATCGGCCATCGTTCGAGCCGGTCCAGTAGGAGGGAGGTGGCCTGCCGAAGTCAGCAGGATAAAAATTCTCACTGGATCAGGCAAGTCTTGCGACTTTACCTACGGCTGAAACATCAATCCGAGGGGTTGACGTCTCCCAGCCAGGGAAGAGTATCGATTACTCTCTCCCGCTGGCCATGGCCTACCAGGCGCAAGGGTTACACCAGGATGCCCTCGTGTGGAGATACACACGGAGCGACGCTGGTGCGCGCTGGCCGCTGGTACCCGCACAACCCTGCTTAGAGGGTTTGACCAGGCGGGAAAGAGGCAAAACGAGCAAGGCAATCTATTTTTGTGCTAACTATGAAGGTCCGACATCTGGTAAGGAAAGTGTACCCAACCCGACCTGACCTAAAATCTAAAACCTTAATCCAACCCGAATCAACCCGACTTTTTTCTGACTCCTTTTCTTTGACTAACTCATTTTTCGTGCTAAAAATGAATCTTCTTCATTTCCATGTTAATTTTATCCCATGGTCCATCTGTGATTCATGAAAGTCAGGCTTTGGAAGCTCCATAATCAAAACCCAACCCGAAACCGACTTTTTGGGTTCGCGTTGAGGGTCGGTTACCCGATGTCGGACCTGACAATTATGCCCTTGAGTGTGTGAGTTCAAAGGCTTGCTGTCGTGGCGATAAATAGGCCCGCTGATCAGAACGTTCAGGATTCCAACACCGTGCTCCTTATTTCTTCCCGGTGAGTTGATAAGCGGGACAATTAGTCGTCCAGTTGACAAAAAGGCTTTGACGTAAGAACATTGCAAACGATCGGAAACATTCTCCGTATGGTGTTTCACGTAATCGGACTGAGTAACTATAGGTCGCATGTCCGACACACATTTGAACCCCGTGATAAGGGGCATGATTATTGAGTAGTGCGCACCTGCCTCCATTGTCAACCCAACAGTTCGAAAGCTTGGAAAAGCAAGCAGCTAGATAGGACCATTTTGGGGAGCAGTGGGGGTTTCGTCCGCCCTGACCCTGTTCGATTGACCGACAGGGACTTGGTTAAGTGCAGAAGCATGTATACAGATACAGTATCTTTAACTTACTGCAATGCCTGCAATGCAATTGGTCATGGACAGACAGAGTCACAGTACAGTTTGGAACGAAAAACCAATCCGGATTAGTAATTTCTTACATCTCTTTGCATGACAGAAATGATATTGATTGCATCCGTAAGACGCCGACAACACCTAAGACGGATCGAAATCAATTGTGATAAGTGTATTTTCAACGCAAATGACATGAATCTGATAGATTGCCATCCAGGCAATGTCATATTTGGAATTTCTCCTTCTACTGAACCGGTACCAGAAATCAGGTAGATTTTCCGACTCTAGGCAAGGTATATAAATTTAGAACAGGATTTACGTCACTTTTGGTTTTATTGTCATTGCGTCCGACGCAATCGCCCTGACGTTTACGACAACACAATGAATTTAGAATATTGATAAGACTGGTATGGAATGTAAAACTTGTTCTTCACATCAACAACAAGGCGCACCAAGGAAAGGAGACAGGAATTGAACCACACCCGCATTAGATGACTCATTCCACTCATTTCCAAAAAATCGCAAATCGCCCACTGAAGTACTTGGCTTTAAAAGCCTTCTTCGCAGCTTTGCTACATGCAATTCGCCTATGGATAAGGTATTTGGAAAACTATGTAGGCTTTAGTGTTAGAGAAAATTAAGCGGTTTCTGATGCACTGCAGGGTAGAAGTGCAGTCGGCATAAGCACATACACGCAGGGGCGAATGGATCGCAGAAGAACACGATTATGCGATGCGATTCCAAAAAGAGACTTTGCAGTATTTTACGCGAAGTTCAAATTTTTGGGGCAGTGACATTACTGTGCTGGTTATCAACATTAAAAAAGGCTAGGAAGATAAAAAGACACATGCATCCTTGCGTTCGTGCACATTGATTTTGTACACGACTGGCATACGTCCGATGCCAAGAATAGGTTCGAGTGTTGGCTTCGATTCATGGGATGGAAAATAAAAACGAAATTTTGTTATTAATCCGGCAAGAATAATAAATAATTCCATTCGTGCCAGCGATTCACCCAAACATATACGTTTGCCTACAAAAATACAAAAACTATCAAGTCAAAGTCGTCTAAGAAAGTTCGATTTGCACCTGCTTGAAACGGGATCAATTTTGGATCTCTCTTTACTTTTCCATCTTGATCCAAAAATCGATATGGATTAAATTTTGTGGGATCAGGAAATATGTCTGGATTATGTAATGTGTTCGACAGGAAAGGTATGACCACCGCGTCATTCGGTATATCGTATCCACGTAGCTTAGTTGGCTTCACTGTGCGCCTAGCCACGCCGAACGGGACCAAATTGGCGTACCTTTGGATTTCCATGATTGCAGCCTCGACCAGTGGAATTCTGACCCTGTCTGCATAACTGGGCACAACGCCCCGACCAACTTGTTCCCAAATGTCCTGACATAATTTTTCTTGTATTTCTGGATGATGGGCAAGTAGGAGAATGGCCCATCGAAGTGTGATGGCGGTAGTCTCGGTGCCAGCCACAAATAGATCGATGACAGTGGCAAGCAACTGTCCATTATTGAAGGTCGGGCTGATTTGACTATGAGACGCATTCAGATAAGCGTGGATGTAATTAGTTGGCTCAAGACCCGGCTTGTATGTGGACATGGTTTTATGCAGTTCCTTCTTGGTATAAAGCGCAAAATCATCAACTTCCTTTTTCAGCTGCCGCGCCTAAAATCGGAAGATCAGGATGTCAAAAGTCAAAAGATTCCGAATCTGAGATATGACCGATTGGATGCAGAAAGTCTAGCCTAATCTGCTTAAGGTTCACGGCCGGATCAGAGGGGGCTTGTCGGATCAGATCGGATAAGTTTCGCAAAAGATCATGGAAAATACTTGATGAAATTTTTTCGAAAATCAATAACGCATCAACTTTTTTCGAAAGGTCGCTCCTTATGAGAAACAGGCAGCATTTATTACCATGGTTTCATGGCACATTAGCGCCCACACTGTTCATCGTGGATCCGCTGCATTTTGAAAGATGTAGAGAAAAGTAAATGAGAAGATCCATCAATGAGCCTACCGTTGCGTCGAATTTACAAAATCAGAAATGGTACTAGGTGCAAAAAAACACTCTGAAAAATATCAGAGGCGTCTGGCCGAGTGGTCTGCGCCTAAGTTCCTCGAACATTTTTTTAAGACTTTTGGCCTTTGAAGTGTTTGAAGCTTAAGCCAGAAGCCTAAAACCCGAAAATTGAGGTTTTGAAAGAATCCTGGATGTTTTTCTCATCGCTTGGGCTCTTTACCATACAAAAATTAAAAACTGTTAGGACTTTAGGCCACCACAATTGCTGATCAATTAAGCAGACCCCTCTGGCATTTTGCAGAGAGCTTTCTTTTGCACCTGCTCATAGGAACAAACTACAATTTTTGGTTAGGTAAAGCTAGAGTTTATGGTTGGCGATGTTCCTTTGTGAGTCATGCATGTTTTCTCTGGCCTCAAATAGTAACGAGGAGATGACTTTTAGCTTTAATTATGAGTAGAAAACAGGACGCATTAATGCAGATTAGTGATCTCATCTCATTCATCACAGATTATTAGTTACTTGTTTTCCAACTCTTTCTAACACCATCGTCTTATAATTATGGATCGAATAGTTCAGATCGGATGACCCGATCCCAATTATCGGATGGTGACTTTTGAAAAGAAGAGTCCGATCTGATCCGGCCGTGACTTTGGTGATTGTGGTCAGTATACCTATTCAACGTTATCATATTCAGGTTATAGTTTTTTGGTATCCTGTATTTATCTTATATCTTAGGTATATGATACTGTATATAATATATGTGTAGAAAAATATAAAGTTCTTTATCGTTATAGTACATTAGCTTATATCTTTTCAGTATCCTAAATTCATTGATCCAAAGGTTATGGAAGATGGTTATTTCACACTTATTTTCTCACCGAAGGCAAACAGCAGGCCAGAGAGGACAAAGTCTTAGATAAGAGTAATGGTGACAAGAAGCCGATGCCACTGCTCGACGATCTTTTCGAAGCAGCCTCGAATTGTTTAACGAATTCCTTATCATCATAACTGAATCGCCGTCCAAAGACTAACTGGCTAATAATGTTGGATGTGGCGCAAGTGAGCAGCGGCTGGGGATCGAACGCAGTCGAAGAAGTTGCAAAATAATGAATTTGCTGATTCAAATGATCAACTTCTTCTCTAATGTGGGGCTCAATTATCGGGCGACCAACACCAAAATCGCGAAGAGTAGATAAAGCGAAACGACGATGCTCTTTCCACAATTCACCTTCAGATAAGCCGAGACCTGAAACAAAATTTCGTAACGAGTAAAGAATACACAGTCAAAAATCACACCAAATCTGATAACTACTGTAAATCACAGCTCGAATTCATAGGAATTGCGGTGATTTGTTACATAGCCACAGTCAGTTTGTGGCGGGAATTCAAATAATTTACCTTTATTGCGGCACTCAGCGGGCATCAGTGCAAACCATTGCGGTCGGCCAGCAAATGAATCACCATTTTTGACCAAGGCTTCTTGAATTGTGTCATAATCGCCCAAGATTATTACCAATTTATTGGCAATATACGTTTTAAACAGAGGCCCAAACTTCCTTATATCTTCATATATGACCTGGTGCTGTTTTTCAGTTCCACCTAAATAATGTAGCCAAGAGCCCAAAAATGGAAGATTTGGGGGACCAGGTGGAAGGTTTTTCGGAATAGCTATATACCAGTACAATATTGCAATTAGGAATACAAGGAACAGGCAAATAGAAATTGTAAAAAGTGCAAGCATCGTTACGAGTTTGGGAAAACTAATAAACACGACTGTGTGTGCCAACCTGCCAAACCCTATTATATAGTGATGATCATCGAGGTTTTCCTTGGGCAAAATAGCTTCTAGAAAGGCACTCGATAACTTTGAAAAACCAGTTTCTCTGATTGCACCCAAGTGCAAACATTTTATTTGAGGCATTTATGACAGCTCCAGCCTTGTTCGGTGCACGAAAAGGGTCCATCACTCTAATGTGCATTGAAGATGCAAGACCAGTTCTCCTTTTTTGTAGAACAATGCAGAATATTTTAGCAATAAAGTTACTTATTCCTTTCAAAGATGCATGAAGAATTTTCAATTGCACAACAAAAGTTGAATAAAACGAGTGAGAATAAGAAGAAAACGACTTTATTCTAGGTGCAACCTTCCAAGACAAAAGTTTGCACGTGACTTGCTCAGTGAGACGCGCCTAGTTGAAAGAGCGCCGAGACGGGCACGCCTTCTAACTAGTTCCAATAAACTGAAAAAGTGTATGTGTGCGTTATAAAAGAGTATTTTGTGCTTGGGATTTTGACGGGTGCAGGAGGCCAAACATTTTACTAGTATTCTAAACTAGATATTCATTGTTGGAAATTATACCTCTTACCTAATGCATTAGAAAATTTGACTACGGGAATGATGTTTTTGTATTTTTTTGTGACATGTTGCAACAAGCCATAAAAAATTTGAATTTCAAAGTTACATGGAGTGTGGCACGGTGTTTCAGGTTTTTTGAACTTGTTTTACTTACATAATGTTTTAATGAGCAGATAAAATACATAACCTCATTCCATGACATGAAATTCGCCACCCCTTTAAAATATTTTTGCTGGAACGACCGTGAAGCAGCGTGAAATGCTGTGGAATGTGTCAGACTCAAAACCACTGTCACGTCAGATTGTTTTCAAATGAAGGAGCCGGACTCTCTTTTATGAATTAGCCTAGCTATGAACTTTAATGAAATATTTAACAAATACCGCCTGTAATCAGCCGTGATCGGTCACATAATCGATTATGGGCAAATTATTAAAACAGTCCAACCCTGTTTTGAACACTGAAATTGTGGCCGAGGACCACTATATCACAGAACAGCTCGAAATCTCGCTCTAAGATCATAGATTATTGTGCACACGGGAGATAACTAAACCCCCTAATGGCCATTTTAGCCAAAACTGATCAATAATTTTAGCTGCTGATCAGATGCGCTGATCAGTAATGGTCTATGCGGTAGCCCTTGAAAAGAGCTTTCAGATGGGTTTTTCTACGTCGAAATTCATTGAATTTTACCCGAGATATTAAAGAAAACTCAAATTGGGAAGGAGGCCTGAAGTACGCACCTTCTGAATTTCCCGCCGGCGCGCCGCTTATGACATGATAGCGGCTGTGGCTCTTCTGCGCATCTTCTGCCAAGAACAGCGAAGGCCATCCTCACCCCACATGCGGAGAAAGGACCACGAAAGCACTGCAGTACCCAAGTAATAACTGGTGCACTATGTAGGACGCAATTTTCTGTGCATCAGTGGCCACACTGTACTGTAAATTGCGTCACTACATCACCATGTAGCCATGCTAGACCACGGATCGGGTCAGGTAGTTTCGGGTCGGGTCGGGTCGCGTCAAAGTCGGGTTAGGTCACTTCTTTGAAAGATCGGGTCAGAGGGGTCAAAAATACTGCAATTTTGCAGAAACCTTTTCGCATCTGTTCGACTTCAGTATTTGCAAAATTTGCTTTTGTTTAGAGCAACTTTTGCAAAAATTAAAAAGGAAAATGCATAGCTTTTAAAAAGTGCATAAAAGCCTTGCACTCAAAGGTTGATTCTGAGTAACTTTCATGTGTCAGGCAGGTCAGATGTGAATATGATCAAATTTTCTGGGCAATTTTTGCGTGAGGGTTCATATTTCATCAAGCTCTTATAAATTGGCGCTTAGCAACTATGATAAATGGATGGGACTAGCCATAGTCTAAGCACGACTACAGTATGTCTCTAACCGTTTTTCCCAGGAGTACGGTCACATTTGATCCTGAATGTGAAGAAGTATGATAAGTCCTCGCGTATACCTGGTCGAAAAAGCCTGGCATTTACTCTGCGCACCAAAAAATTACTTCCTTGGCTCATTGACTCCTTGACCATGTGACATTGCGAAGCAGTTATAGCTGCGTTCAAAAGATATATACAGTAGTGGACAAAAGTAAGGCACGTTTCTGATTTTTTCACTTATGGCAGAAGCTACTCGCAAGGGGACAGCCTTATGACGTTTTTCACACCATATGTGGATAGAGCACAAAAAACTGAGTATATTTCTTTATCAACAGCTTATCTGACAGCAGAAGTAGTCACGCACGACAAAATGTTTCAAAAAATTCAGAAAAATTGCTTGGACAAAAGTAAGGCACGTTTGTTTTGAATGACTGAATAGTCCTTTTTTCCACTTCGACACACGCTCCAAAGCTCATGACACGACATCGAGACTCTAAACCTTCAGTGTTTGGTAGCATACCCAAAATTTTTTTATCACCTGCTCGTATCTGCTCCTCATGGAGGCGATCAGTTCATCAATGACTAACTGAGGAATTTCGGCCCACGCTTTTTGAATGGTATTAAACAGCTGGTTGCAACTCTGGTATGTGGTCACTCGAATACGCCTTTCGACCTCATCCCACAAGTTTTCAATCGGATTTAGATCCGGGGATTGAGCTAGCCATTGCATTAGATTGACCTTCTTGCGCTGGAACCATTGCTTTGCATGAGCCGAGGAGTGCTCCGGATCGTTGTCCTGCGAAAAGATCCAGCCTTTGGACATGAAACGACGAGCTTGAGAAACATGACATTCTCCATGATGTCCGTGTACACGTGCTTGTCCATGATGCCATTTATCTTATGAATAGGGCCCATCTTTCGTCCGGAGAAACAGCCCCAAACCATTACAGACCCTCCACCATGCTTAATCGTTGAAATAGTGTATCTAGCATCGAACAATTTGCCAGTGGGCGTCTCACATACTTGATTCCATCGCTGTTGAACAAATCAAACTTTGATTCATCGCTCTAAAGAACTTTTTGCCCTTGCTGGTTGGTCCAGTTCAGGTGCATCTTGGCGGATTGGATTTGCGCCCTCAGATTCTTCAATGAGATCAATGGTTTCTTGCATGGACGTCGAGCTGGCAAGCCATCCTACCTCAGACGACGACTAATAGTCTTGCTGCTGACCGTTGCTAAGCCAGTGGCCAACTTTACTTGACCAGAGGTCAGTCGGGGGTTCGAAATCGACATTCTTTTAATCAGATGATCCTCACAGATCTTGGTTTTCCTTGGTCTTCCAGGCTTTTTCAACGGACTTGTTGTCCCACAGGCCAAACAGCGTTTCACAATCTTTGAAATGACTCGACCACACGTTCCAAACGTCTTTGCAATCTCCGAAAATGATTTTTTCCCCTCGACCCTCATTTTAACCATTGCAGCCTTAGCATCCTTTAAAAAATTATGACCAGTGGACATTTTTGGTGAAACGATGACAAAAACTTAAATTTTATGTTTCTAGATGACACAGACGAGCCACCTGACCGTTTCCCGCCACTTTGTAGCTCGCGTTTTTCAAGAGTTTTCTCCCGCCAAAAAAACGTGCCTTACTTTTGTCCCAGCAATATTTCGCAATTTTTTAAAGTTTTGCCACCTATCACTGATTTGAGCTACCTGGTCAAAGAATTAGTTGAGTTATCTACTCAATTTTTTATGCTCTATCCATATATGACGCGGGAAACGCCACAATATTGTCCTCTGGTGAGTAGCTGCTGCCATAAGTGAAGAAGTCAGGAACGTGCCTTACTTTTGTCCACTACTGTATACCCTTACACTTCTTCATCACGTGGTAGAGGTTCTAACAGGAGCTTCTTTCAAGCGCAATATGACTGTAAGCAGTATCTTTTTTAAAAACTAGATGAATACTCAAACACGGGTCAATATATATTCGCGTATTCTTAGTACAGCCTGTTTCTGGCTCTAAACTTATGCAACTCTTTATTATTCGCGCCTATTATTCAGACTGGTTAAATCTTTGCTAAAGACTATAATCTGTTTTCTTTAAGAATACACACGCCATCCAGGTTTCGCATAGGCCGCGTGTAGCATTCCCAAAGAGAACATAGTAGCGTAAACGCATTCTCATAGCTTACAGTACTCGAACCCAAACGGAAATGCGCAGTCTGGAGATAAGAGACACGACAAATACAGACCCCAGTCGGTTTTTGACCTATTGAGGCTTCTAAATTATTTGACCACTATTATGGGGAAAAGGAACAAATGCTGTTTCGGAAGGTTTTTAAAGAACTAGGTAATAACTAAAGACGAAAATTCAGCTGCGTAAAATAAGGTGTCTCCATCGAAATATCTTCACGCAGTCACCTTTACACTGAAGTCACCACATGTTGGGAGGAATTGTGTGAAGTTTTTATCTCAAGGAGCTCCTTATGGACCCGAAATTTCGGGTCAGGGACTTTCGGGTTGGGTCGGGTCGGGTCGGATCGGGTTCAACCCGACCTGATCCGGAGTCTAGCCATTTGGACGACAGTATCAGCCAGTTGAGCCTTGTCAGCCCTGATCAGATAGTTTGCCGCGAAGCTCAACAGCTTGCTCGGTTTGCAGTGAAGACCAAACAGGCATTCATGATAATTTGGAGCGTCCAGACTTGGCTTCTCGTCATAAATGCGGAGTCTGCGGTGTGGTGATCGACTCGTGAGCGTTTTTGCTGTGACCGTGGTGGTACTTGCGATTCTGACCGAAGTCTCTGGTCATGTCCATATTCATTCTACCTGATATCGCGCCAATAGAAAAGCGGCAAGATAACTAGGAAAGTGAATAATAACAAAGTAAGAGCAGGACTAGGTCATGTTATGTACATAGAGAAGCCATCAGGCCATTTGCTTCTTCATGAAAATGATCAAGTGGCCAACGAAGTTTCGTTCGGTAACACAAGTTTTCTATTTTTAAACAAAGAAAATATATGTGGAATCTCGAGCTTCAATATGAAACCCTAATTTGTCGTTAACCGCACGCCTCTAGCGGCTGGTGGCGGGGCAGCAGCCGAAAAATCTGCATGAAAGTATTACTAATAAAATAAATATCACCTAATCGTTTCTAGTTTTAACATAAATTTCGTATGGAGCAGGAGTCGAACTCAGACCAACGACAGGTTTTAAAGTCGGTTTCGGTTGATCATTTCGGAAATAAAATTTGAATCGACTAATTAATCCTACCACAAGCAAAAATAATTCCATGCGAGCTAATGGTTCGCCCAAGCAAACTCGCTTGCCTGATAATGAGAAAAGCAGGATTTGAAATGAGTTGTGGCTCACTTACCCATCTGATTAATTAGGACAGGTGGGACACTAATGCGGGAACACGAGAATTATCCTCCCTATCCTAATCTTGTAGCTGGTGCATAGGGCCATGTCTGTTGCCTGTGGCTGTGCTTGTGAATCTAGCCAGAAAACCAACATTAGTGGCGTTGCTTGAAAATCTCATGATCATACTGGCATAAGCACTGAACAACTGCGAAGGAAATCTGTGACAGTTAACCCTGTCCCAAAAATAGCGATCAGAAGCAGCTTACCTGCTTGAAACGGTATCATTTTTGGGTCCCGTATCACCTTGCCATTCGAATCTAAGAATCTTGTCGGATCGAATTTCAACGGATCCTTGTACAGCTCCTCGTTGAGCATGACATTTTGCAGGAAGGGTACCACGATTGTGTCCTCAGGTATGTCGTATCCATTCATGTTTGTCCTTTGCAAAGTACGTCTGGCTACTCCGAATGGCAGAAGATTGCCAGCCCGTTGTATTTCCATGATTACAGCCTCGGCATAGGGTAGTTTGATCCTGTCAGCATATGTGGGTAATATACTCGTTCCTACTTGATCTCGAATTTCCTGATACAATTTATCTTGTACATCAGGATTGTGCGCCAAAAGAAGCAATGCCCAGCGTGTGCTCGTTGATGTGGTTTCAGTGCCAGCAATGAACAAATCGACCACCATTGACAGCAGTTGGTTATCGGTGAAGAATTCACTTTTTTGTTCAAGTGCTGCTTTCATATAAGCGTGAATGTAATTGGAAGGTTCCGAGTCAGGATCAAAGGTTTCTTTCGTTTTATTCATTTCTCGCTCAGTGTAATCCATAAAGTCGTCTGCTTCTGCTCGCAATCTTCGAACCTACGAAAAAAAATTCAAATTCGAATTTCCCGCTTTATGCTACGATGATAAGACTAGAAAAATATTCAAATTTCAGCACTTACGAATGGGACCTTGCTCATTACGGATGACAAGGTGTTAGATAAAAGAAAAGGCGATAAAAATCCGACACCAGCTCCGGATGCACGTTTTGATAAGGCGGTAAATTGACGTACGAATTCTTCATCATCATAACTGAAGCGGCGACCGAAAATTAATTGGTTAATAATATTCGAGACAGCGCAAGTGACCAGTCTTTGCGGATCGAAGGGTGTCTTAGTCGAGGCATATTCTTCGATGTGTTCGTTCAACCGCTCGATTTCTTCTTTGATACGTGGCTCCAAAATTGGACGACCAAAACCAAAATCGCGAAGTGTGGTAAGTGCGAATCGGCGTTGCTCTTTCCATAACTCGCCTTCTGAGAAAATGACTCCTAAAGATGAATAAGTGCTTGCGGAATAATCTTGTAAATACCTCTGGGGCCAGTGAAGCTTATGTCTCTCGCCAAAAGCTCAGAAGCCAACCAAGTCTTCCAATCATCGTACAGTGATCTATGGCTGAAACATCACCCTGACGGGTGACAATCCCAGCTGCTGACTCCGTGAAAAGGATCGCTCAAACTTTTCAGTGAGGACAGTCAGTATAGAAGAGAAAGTGATAGACTAGATATTGCAAAGATCCTGAAGTAGCCAAGTTCGGTGACACCAACCACGATGCACCTGATGGGAGCTGCAAGCGATTCAAGACAAGATTATGGTATTTGTTACATATGCTAAAATGATGTTTGTCTGTGCTGATGCAAAATTGCAGCGTCATTCGCTGTAATAGGCTGGCTTGCATGAAGCGTTGTGCACAATCGTTCGCAGAGTTGGCGGCTCACTGAACCTATGCCACATGATCACATGATGTTTGTAGATGACAATGCTAATTATCTGACTCTGACCTTGACAAAAGGTCGGGGCTCGGTCATATTTATGCCCTTGAGGTCATCACTAACATTCCCTCTCACTAGAAACAAGTGATCGCTTTTATGACAGCGTTGTCTCAATACAGTTGCTGTGCAATCGGAGTTGAAAATCAACATACTGTAGATCAACATTAAAAATCACATCAGCATTTCAATTGGAATGTTAATGTGTTCCTACAATATATTCTCGGTGGCATTTGGCTCTGCGCAGCATCGCTACAAGATATTTTGAACCCAGGGGCACTAATATGGGATATGGTTTTTACATACGACATTCAGCTTGCTTTAATGTAGCCATACTGTAAAGGTCATCAACGGTCATCAGCCAGCGAATGCATGTGAGGCTAAATTGAGGGGAGAGTTTTCTACGTAGAGGAAGAGCTCGTGAAAAAGTGCATAGTTGCATCCTTATAACCAAATTAGATTCAGATGAATGGCCGTGAACCCTTTGAAACACAACATGGTGCAGCTGGCGCACCCCGCATAGCGCTTACAGTACTCTGCAATTCATCCTTACCATGATTTCGGCATTTTTCAGGCATGAATGCAAACAGCTGTGGTCTGCCAGCGAAAACGTCGGCTTTTTTTACCAACGCTTCATAAATCGTATCAAAATCGCCCAAAATCAGGACCAATTTGTTGGCGATGTACAATTTGAAAATAGGACCATATTTTTTTAAATGCTTAAGTAAAACGACGTGTTGGTCTGAGCCATTTCGATAATCGAGGGAACTGCCTAGGAAGGGCAAACCAATTGGGCCTGGTGGCAGATTCTTCGGAATGGCTGCATACCAATAGATTGCACCAGCCACGAAAAGAACACATAGCCAAATAAGGATCTCTTCGATTGTGAACACCATGTTTAGCCCAAACTTGCCTTCTCTGTTCGCAGTCATCATTCACTCCGCTTTTATATTGTGCCTGTTTGTTGCGCAAAGTCATAATGTTTGAGCAAATGTGAATCCTTCGAAGATAATCAGGAGAAGAATCTTGTGCAAACAGGTTTTGATGAACTGAAGTGCAAAATTTTTCAAAGTTCTGTCTTCCAAAGAGAAATTGCATGTGGCAGCTGGTTCTATAGTGCTTGTTGACTTAACACAGAGTACAAAAGTGGTTTTTGTGTGAAGCATGTTTTGAACAGGGAGCATGGAAAATGTGTTCGCGCATGTTATTTTGCATAGTGCACAACCTGCATCACTTTGATGAACAAAACTGCTGTTTGGGATGATAAGCCCAAACATTATTTCGTGTTCAGTGCGCATGTGGTGTGGTAGTTTAGTGATGGTAATACATGAGCATGAGACACCAAGCCTCACACACAACTCACACTGTGGAAAATCTCGTCCTAAATTTGCCCTCTTTCAAGAAAATCTTGCACTCGCTCCCAAGTTAATACAACCTGCACACACTGGTTTTCGCCACCTTATGATTTCGTGTCACCTTCCATACTTGATGGTTTTCAGGATTTATGAGGACAGGGTGGGCAACAAAGAATGTGTAATACCAATGCACTCATGCAAATTTAAATTTAGAAATATCTAAATTTGGCGCCGTGAGACGCATAAAATTTTGGACCATTTTTGTCTGCCAAGAAATCTTCGAAATGTTTTTCGGATTTTTAACTTTTTTGTCATGTAGGTGCTCGAAACTGGTGCTGGTAAAGTAGGCCCACCAAGTAAACTTTTACAAAAGCCGACTGACGCAATGCCTAAAATTTGAATTTCCAGCTTCTTTCCTACGGGTATTTGAGGAATCTAACTGGGGAACAATTCCTAATTGCAAAAGAAAGCTCTCTGCAAAATATCGGAGTCGTCTAGCCAGTGGTCAGCAGTGGTTAGCGCCAAAAGTACACTGAAATTTTTGAATTCTGCTGGATTTTTGTTTTTGTTTTCGAGAGGAGCCAAAAAGTCTGCGTGTTTGAAGCTTAAACTCAAAGCCTAAAACCTGAAAACCGAGTTTGATAGAAGTCTGCGTGTTTTTCTTGACATTTAGATTCCTTATCACACAAAAATTAAAAAATCCGAGGGACTGTAGGCGCTGACTACTGCTGACCAGTTGGCCAGGCGCCTCTAATATTTTGCACAGAGCTTTCTTTAGCAGATAGAAATAAATTAAAATTTTTGGTTTTTTCAAGTTTGACTTGACGGCTGGCGATGTTCCCATGGAAGCTGATGAAACTTTATCCGATCAAGGTGTCTACAGAAGGACGGAAAAATTGTTGATGGCGATGGTGTACGGAATGTCAGCAAAAAGGAGGCTGCAGTGCCTGATGCGTTTCAGGAGAGCTTTTAAATGTCATACTTTTCCTAGCCATGACAGCATGAAATAATTAGGGGAAACAAAAAATTCCACTTCTTCAAAAAATCGAAGGACAAAGGAAATGTGTTCCCAGACTTTAGGAATTTTTACTTGAATGCTGCATGTAAATTGGATCTTTTTTTGAAAATCGCAAGCACTTACAGCATGCTCAACGTGTGTCCGAGACCATGCAGTCCAGATGGGGAACCTGCAGTGGCTGGGTTGCTCGCAGCTTGGACGACGCTATTCAAAATTTTGGACATCACCGCATGTCAAAGCGACACAAGTCTCATCTAGCGGTTGGGATTCAGAAAGGGCAAAGAAAACTATTCATTAGCAAGATCAGTGGTAAATTCCTTATTCTTTCCTGCTGCCAAGCTCATGACAAATATTACGGGATGTCGTCTTGTAAGAAAGAAATCAGCAAAGCCTTCATGCGTCATTCCGGATTCCAAGGCTCTTATTGTTCACGTAAATCAGTTGCGTTTATCCCTTCGCACTGATGACTTGTCAGCAGCCAAAAGCGTCTTTTCTCGTGGGGGGGGGGGGGGGGGGGGGGGGGGGGGGGGGGGGTTTTGTTTGTTGGTTTGTTGGGGGTTGGGGGGACATCATTAACTTACACAGAGTGTGTGCTCGTCTATTTTGCTACGTCTACGTCGATACGACGAGAGTATGTACGAGCCTTGAGAAAGAACACGACAACGAGTAGGGATATATGTTATTTTAGCGTAACGTTATTTCGTGTTAGGACGCCAACGATGGTGGACTGACCCTGACTAAGGTTTGACAAGGGCATGCAAATGTAGAGCCAATCAAGCCCCCTGCAGCAGTGCGTCGATTGCGGCTGCGGTGGCCAGTTCTGCTGACCTAGATAACCTGCATGGCATGCGCTCTCTCTATGATTTTGCAAGGTAATTTGTTAGCCGTGGATGTATAAAATATTTTGTTGGCCGTGTTGCGCACACGATATGCCGTTTACTTCCCTTCTCTCTCAGAAACTTCGGCCCAGCCCAAACCCGTCCAGGTCGAGCTGGGTCTCCGTTTTCCTCAGTTGATAACTGACATTAATAAAAACAAAACATAGACACTGCTGACATAAAAACGGTCATAAAAAACATAGGTGAACAAGAATAGTACCTTATGAGTTGAAGGATTCTGCCGCTGACAGCGTAGTGTTTTTGTCAAGTTTCAAATTACCGCTGCTCACCTCAAGGCAGCTGCTCAATGACTGCTCACCTCAAGGCAGCTGTTCAATGACTGCTCACCTCAAGGCAGCATAGCATAACGTTATTTAGCCTAAACCGATAGGACTTGTGTTAGACGACCTAAAAGGGCTTAAAATTGCTACTGACCGACCTAAAAAAAATTATTTAAACTTAGTTCATACTGGCTGATATCGTCTACGTACATGGGTGCTTTGTTCGTGTTTCAAAGAGAAATCCAGTTATTGACTTAGTGATCTAACTGAAAGATGGCGAAGAAGAATGGTAGTAGGGGTGGGGGGGGGGTTGTTTTTGGTTGGTAGGGGGAGAAGGTTTTCCTCCTGTGGGGGGGGGGGGGGGGGAGGGGGGGGGGGGGGGTGTGTGGGGGGGAGAGAGGGGTGGCCCGGGCGTTTGTAGGGTTGCTCCCGGCCTGGGGGGGGGTGTAGGAGAGTCTCGGCCCGTTGTGGCGGTTTTTCGGTCTGCGTGGATCCCCTTGGCTCGGCGTAGTGGACGCTAGTAATAAACTATTCCGACCTGGGCTGCGCGGCTTGATTCGAACCTCACACCACAGCGCAGTCGGTTCAGTGTACTAGCACGAGAACCTAACTGTTTCATATGAACATTCGAAAGGGATAGATACAGCTATTCTGTGTTCACATAAATGGGTAACCAGCGAACATGATTCTTCCAATACTTTTGTCAGCACACATCGATAGTGTGGTGAGTTTCTTAGATGACTAGAAAAGTCATTATGTGTGCTTCTAAGTTAGTGGTCCGCTTTAAAATTTGCCTTCCAGATAGCAGTGGTTTTTTTATTCCTTACTATTCTTGAGGTAGGCCGATTTTTGCGCCTTTGGCGGCCAAGGTGGCTTGTTAGGGTGCCTAGGTTACTCAACTAAGTTTATCCTGACTGAATGTCGGGCAAAAATTTTTTGCATGGCCCAGTGGGGTAGCCTAAAATTGGGTCTAAGCGCAGCTTATAAAGACCTTATTTTGAGAGTCTCCCGTCATAAGTCGTCGCTTATCTACTCAGAAGAGATGAAGGATTAGTCATCCGCGGCCAAGAATGTAGTGTGAAGAGAATATTACTGACACTCTCTGATGGTTAGCCCAGCTGACCGCTTTCCAGCCACCAAGCTAGAAGTGACAAACGCCACTTCTGCACCACCCTAGCGGCTTTCAGATAGTACAGACGCATCACCCGCGAGACTATGCAATTTATTCTGTAACATGTGCGTCGTCATCTGATCTTATTCTTTCTTATTCCAAGACAACTTCAAGCAGAGTCCTGATCAAACTTAGGGACCTCGACCGCCTGCTGCATGTTTCTATTATCCTAGCGCAGATGACGTAGCTGATTTCAAAATCAGTCGCACAGTTTGGCATCAGAGCACAGAACCCTAGATTTTAAGTTCATTCTTTGAAATATGGTTTACTGGCAAGCTCCGAATCTAAATCGTCCCGTTACAATTGAATTCAGAGTCTGGGGAGGAAGCATTTTAGACTTCTCTGCCCTGCTCGACTACTATTTCAATCGTTCGGTATTCCTATAATTTTTTGTGATTTGAATGCTTTTTAATCTATCAATCAATAGACTCCGTGATGTGCAAATTTTAATGTCAACCTTAGGTAGTAAGATAAATTATGTATTTGTCAGTCACTTGCCAAAAAAGCATCGAGCTCTTTATCATTCAAAATAACTATCAGTCCAAAATAAATGACAATCACATAACTACGTGCTGCAGACTGCGAATTCGGTCTGGTCATTCTGGTAAATGTGCAAAACTTGTCAAAATATTTTCAGAGCACAATATTTTCAAATACTGTATACTCTCAACGTACTCTAAGATTTGAACAACGCATAAAATTCTTTCCTCATACTCTTACTTAAAACGATATACGCGGGAAAATTCAATGCCCTAGCCAAACATTCCAGGGTCATGAGAGTCAGTGCGGCGCAAAATTCAAATCTCTGCGCAATGCCAAAGCTGTAAAGCTCTTCATAAGTGCTCGTGTAACTGACCTCGTATTTGTTCAACAGTGTTTCAGCGATAAAATAAAGACAGTATCCTAAATTATTTGTGATTGAAAATATATCGAGTATATAAGTTAACGAAATCATTGATTTCATTCCGGTAGATTGATCACTAGTTGCTTTTTCAACCCTGACTTCAGGACCAGGATGTCTATCCCCTGCACGACTCGTATTATTACGTGACACAGTAGTTCCCCCTTGGGCGACACTATTTGAGGGCCCAGCTACCCCAGTCCTCAATTGACCGCCTTGTTTAGCTTGTTGTCTTTTCATGACAGCTATACGAAATTTTGTCGACATTACCAGCGTGAGTATGACCAGTGTTATAGGAACGATAGTATCACTCAGTGTGACCAGCCCCATCACGAAAGGTAATTCGCCTAGTGACGAGCTAGTGTACACGTAGACCCCACCCACTGCCTTCACTCCCATGGTTATCGTGTAATGCGTGCGAGTCAAACCGATTAGAAAGGTCAGTGAGAAAACACAACTCCAAACAAGTTTCTTCACTCGAATTGATAGGTTTCTGTAAAATTGTGGTTTCGTGATGGCCACGGACCTTTCCACGGTCAGGCATAACGCGCAGATATCACTGGCTAGGGAGGCCGAATATGCCAAACTGCGCATCGTGCTAATGATCCACATGGCTTCCTTGTTCCAAAATCCGTTCACTTTAAAACTTCGAAAGCAAATGTTCACAATCGTGTCTAAAACGTTAAAAATTAAATCTAACCAAGCGATGACCATCGCTACTGCAAAAAATGTATTTTTTCCAACGAATGTTTTTCTCCAAAGTGTAGCGATCAAACAAATGGTGAACAATATGCCAGATGCTGGGATGATCGATCCGACTATACGAGGAAACCACTGTAAGGTTTTCTTGATTAACAATAAATCAGCCACTGAATAAAATTGGTCAAAAGTCACATTCTTAAATGGCCAGTCGCTTATAGCAATCAGCTCATCAGCTCTCGATCGGGAAATCGAAAGCCATCCCTCCGCTTGCAATTCAGTTTCTGTGCCATTCATTGTTTCTGACTTCTTGCAACTCAAAAAAAAGTCTGAAGAAAGATGTTTGCCAGTGAGCCAACGTTCAATGTCCAAATGTCAGTTGATGCAGAAACCCTCGAGCATAGAAACCTGGCCGTTCAGAGGGTCAATGTGACCCTAGGTTAGCGGATCGAATTTCCAAGGGGCTAACACATTTATTAGCTAGCTATTGTAAATGCGCAATCCGTGGCCTTGCTGCCGATTAGGCCAGATACTAAGAATAAATAAAGCTGAGGTACTCGCCCGGAAGAGAGGTAATTAAAATAAGTTAGATCTTTTCTTTCATGCGTCACTTGGAAAATCTAATGCCCTCGTTGGCGAGTAAAGTACAACCGCATTAGCCTTTCTAGAAGATACGAATTATAAGCAAAAGATCGTCATTTGTAAATGTGTCTAAGATTGTTCGTGAGAATTGTCTACAGAAATAGGGTAAGAAAGGGGCATTTTCACCTCTGGTGCTAAACAAGGCTTCTTATTTTTGGAGGCAGTGCCCAACCTATCGGCTTCATAAAATTGTTTTTGTCTGAGATCTGTCTGTTTGCTTCATTGGCCATGTCATACTTTATCCATAGCGAAGCACATCCTGACAATCATTTTGCCCTAAGAGGGAGACGAGCCATCCCGCCTAAGGGCACACCTAGCGTGAGATGTAGACGTCTTACCCGCTAGAGCACAACGAGGGGCCCGACGACGCACGCACACACAGCACATAAACATAGGCCAACGACAGATGCAGCAATACATAATTATGCGTAAACAAGTGCTGTACCTGAAGCTTTTGGCTTGTAAGAAAGGCGGAAATCTGAATTTTAACCAAGCACACCTAATTTCGAGTATCGTCAGACAGGACTTGGATTTTTGAGCAAATAAGTTAACTTTTAGAAAAAAGTATGCCGTTACTATTAGCGGTTCCAATAAAAACAGCTACTGTGCTATATGTCTTGTAGGTATTCATAAGGGGAGGGGGCGAAGAGAAGTCATCTTCATTTAAAACTGCATTCCCCGCTTTGCATTTTTGGCTCGTCAGAGCCTCGAGCTGTGGTGAGAATCTTTTCTCTGAGTACTCGAATCGAAACTAGGACGTATTTTGCATGCCTTAGTTCTACAATCCTGTTTCTTTTGTGGACATGAAGTCGTTCAGAGAAACTGGAAGCAAAAAAATATCAGCAATGAATTCGGCTGCTGCACTCATGTTAAAAAGAATACAGAAAAAGCGAGATATGAAGAAGGTCAATCCGACCTTGATCTAAAGTCTGCCTCTGAAACTTCATCGGTTCATTTTTTTAAAAGGTCTAGGGTTTATAGTATTTCTGATCTGTCGTGAAAGAATATAATGATTTCAGCAAAACTGTTCTCCTAGACAATTCAAACCCTTTCTAAGAGATGGCATTTTTTTTTGCGGGGACCTTTGGCCCCCAGTCGCGCGGGGGGCCTTGCGTCAATGGTTAGGCGTCACTGTGGGAACGCCATGGTATTTACTTAATCACTGGTGCGAAGACTTATGTGTGACACAGTGGGAACATCGAAAGGTTTAGGCAGATAAATGAACTTTGACTTTTCCTTTCCCTCATAACAATCTGGTGATAATGGCCTGGCAGTGCTCGTCATAGGGAGTGATTTTTAACGGGAAAATTGCGCGGTAGGATTCGACTTCAAAATACCCCTATCACACTAAGTTTGTAAGATTTTCGAAAAAAGAGCGATGTGCCAATTTGTATTAGCTGACTATAAATCAAAGTTTAGACTTTTCATAGTGATGTTTTAATTTTCAAAAAAATATCGTACGTGATAGCTAATTCAAAAAAGGTCCATTTATTTCCTTGAGGTGGAGACGAGCGCAGAATTCGGTGGCTTCACATCCACAAAAAAATTCTAAAGCTAAGCTACTTTTGCATTTGTCCGAGCCAAGAGTTGATACATTTTTGGTTCAGTTTCAGTTTCAGTCAAGTGTGCGGATATCAATGCTATCCGAGCCCTTATACGCCGCTCACACGGGTTCACGGCTGCCCAAGCCCCACTGAAGCGGTTTCTATGCGTCTTTTCTGTACTTGCTTCCTAAAGCTTCGAGCAGTAGTCCCTAGTGAGAACCGCTGGGGCTCGAACCCGCGACCTCCTAATTAGTAGGCTGATATCGTGCCACTGACTGCGCCGCTCGCCGCCACTGGAATTTCTGTCAATGTACACGCAATGAGCCTTTTGAGGGCAAATGCAAAGAAATCTTTTTAATTATATGAAAAAATGGCTCTAAATAAATAAGAGCTCCAATTCAAAAAAACCTGCAGTTCATCTACCTTTAACACCTGCTTTGCATCAGTTTGCATCATGACGGATTCAAGTGCTGTCTTTCTTGACTCGTACTCGATGTTTCTGCAATGTTTTCACCTGCGCACGAAGCACATCAATATTGTCCTTTTCTTTCTCTAAATCCGAGCACAGGGTCATCGACACTTCTTCTAATTTCCTTACACGGCCAATTAGGAAATCTTCTTTTTGTTGATCTTGAATTTGCTTTTTCACTTCATTATCACCTTCTTTTAAATAATTCATTGTCACTCTAAACAAAGTTTCTTGAGCTTTTTCGTTCGCACTTGAAACCAAACTTGTCTTTGATCCTTGACTCGCTGAAGTAATTCGAGTCGATTTTCTAGCGCCTGCTTGCCGACGACGGTTACGATAATAATTGGTCATAAACATAAAAAATTTCCACAAAGCCCAGATGGAAAATCCTGTATAAAATCCAAGGTCACCACCAACCTGAGCTATAGTTTGGGATAAACTATTTTTTGTGGTTTTTTCAAAAAGAGTATAAAATTTATCCAAAGTGGAAAAGCTTAGGCGCGCATTTGTATTTTCATTGATTCCAAATCTCGCATTTCTGATATAATTATACGAATAAGTATTTTGAGTGGTTAAACAATTTTCGCAATTGTAAGTGGAAAGTTGGCTCAAAACTTTGTCCATACAATTCCATGTGTAATCTTGAGCCTGACAATATTTATAGTTATCCTGGTCAGTCAAATAAATGAATCGAAAAGGCGTGCAGTTGCAATATTGTTGAATTTTCCCGATAAAATAATAATCATCGCATGCGCCACGAAATTTTGGGAAGGAATCGCCAAAACACGGTTCAGTGTCCCTAAGTTCTCGTCCATCAAATACGCCTCTGCTCGTTGCCATGAAAGTAAATGTGTGGGTTATGGCACTAGTATTTATAAATGGCACTACGGATGTGAAAGGAAAATTAAAAACCACTCTCATTGGGTGATTAACCAAAGCAGCGTGCTCATTTTCGTTTATGAGTCCAAAAGAATAGAACAAGGGTATTTCTGTCGATGATGCGACTATTTTTTCCACAGCTATACTATGACATACTTCGTGTTCTGTGAATGAATATAAAGTTATATTATAATATAAATTTTTTGGTGAATATTTGTTTAATAGGTTCCAAAGTGAATTATACAATAATTTCAATTCCTGATCAGTCCAAAATATATCAAAGGGATTCCCGCATGAATAATTATAATTCCCATCAACAATATGTCTTTTTTTATCATGCTCACAAACATCCACTTTTACAATGGATCGATAAATTTTCATGGCATGGATATATTGTAATTCAGTTAATTCAGTGTTGCCATTTTTTAATTGATCGAAATTAATTTCATAGAAAACGCGTTTTGTCAAATTCCAACTCGCTCCATGGCCGAATGCCGCTTTCACCTCCTCTCCAACATTTTCTGATTCGTTCCACCAAATATGTTCGAATACGGAATCACGATATGTCACGCAAGCGATGACATCTTCGAGAAAATCTCCAGTTCCGTGTTTAATTTCAACATTTTTCACATAAGTGACAAGATTGTCATTTAAATATCCGTCGATCACGTTATAAGCATCCCAAAGAGCGAATGTCCAAAGCGTTAAAATTATGCTGAGATATATAGCGGCTTTGATGCTCCCATCTTCGGCGCTTTGCGATGTCCTATGAGCGAGAGATCTGAAATGTTTTAAGAAAAACCCTTCCGCCATTAGAGGGTTAAAAATGCCAAATAATGGCGCCTAACACGTTACACGTAATTCACGCGAAGTCGATACACGACTGGCACTCACTGTCGCCAGCGCTGCCAAAATGAAAACATTGGGCGAGAAATTTTCTGTCTAGTTTGTTATTGAGGCGTAAATATGAAATTTCACATCAGTAGGTCTTCGCGACTTGAAATAGTATGTTATGACAGTGGGTTGCCGCGTGACTTCAAGTACTTTCTCGTCTAAAAAATTCTTCTGGTCGATGCGATACATTTTGCTGCTTCCGGCATCAATATCAAAACGCTGAAGGGTATGTTATTTTTTGTTTGAGGGCTACGCCCTAGTATGTTTTATCTGCTTGTGAAAACACTACAGTTCCGCAACATTTTTAGTCACTTGATGGGAACCACTTTCGGCATATTTCCACAGGCAAGTTCCGCAGAGACTTTGGTGACAGCCTTCAGGGCAAAACGCAATTAATGCTCTACCGTCGCTGTATTCTCAGGATAAAATTCTTTTAGTAAGGCTACTATGCTGTAATCCTACTACAGACCCATCTAACCCGTTGTAGCATTCCAAGCGCTAAAATTCTTCATAATCATACATCCCAAATACTCCAACACTTTGACTTTTCACTCGTTTTTAAAGATCGAACACCATTCAACTATAATGAAATTCATGTCCTTATTTTCTCCTCTTTAGAATGGGAAAGTTTAAACTATAATTTAAAGTTTTCTGAAGATTTTTTCAAATCAATGATATAGGTTTTATCTTTTGTCCTCCGTTAGTCATTTACTCTCATTTCAAAGACTGTCATTAGGTCTGTCTACTCGCGGCATCATGTCTCAACAGGACTGTTACTTCCGCTACTTCAGATTCCTATCGAAGGAAAAACGTAATAATCGCGTGGATAAATAACCCGGATAAATGAAGCTTAATGACAAAAATGAATAAATAGGTTGAAAAAGTTTCTTTCCCGCGCACACACACACACACGGCGGACTTTCTCAATCGCGCGGTCTGACCAAATCGCCTTGCTCATAAGGTTTGACCGCTGACCGGATATAGGCAAAACGGGCTTCGGCCCACAAAAAGATAAAAAAAACTTTTCATGCTAAAGCGCGTGGAATGTGTGAAAAATCGCAAAAATTTGATTCCGAAATGTGGCAAAGTTTATTTGATTTTCCGCCTAATCAATCAACAGTTCTGGCCAAGACCGCTGGCATTGATATAGTTCTTGTTCTCGACTTCTTCCAACCCGTCTTGGATATGTCCAGGCGCATAAGATTAGTTTGTATCCTTTTTGATTCTGCTAGAACAGCCTTCTTCAGATTCTGTGCATTTCCGGGTTCTGCATACAGTATCTACAAATTATCGGACAGACCTGTTTTCTGGCTAGGCTTGGTTCATGTCTGACGGTATGTGAGGGCGTGTATTTTCCTGTGACGGAGCCGCTCTTGATTGTGGTAGTAAAAGACTCTGATGGCTCGTCTTGCTTTTCGAAATTCATATCGCGAATTTACCCCTCCCTTATCATCGCCGTACTTTGGGAAGCACTAATTGGTGTAATCAGTGGTGTAGCTGTCAGCAATCCCAGCCCCGAGACAGGCGGACCATTAACCAAAAACCAACTTCACCACTATACACTCCAATCGTAAGATTACTTTGCATGCGCGATGGTTCAGTCGCGGGGGCGTGCGATTTGACGGCAGGATTTGAGGCACGGGAAGTCGCAAGGTGGCGAAATGACGTTGGCCAAATGTGTAAAGGTGCATCGGCACACATTCTGGGGGGGAGGGGTCATTTACACCATCACGCACACCCCTTGCTGGTACGCGCCTGATCGTGAGTTGGTTAGGCGTGCGTTCCCACATTGCTTAGGCCATCAACCCTGCCAAGACTCAGCAGTTCTGTTCTGGCTGACAGAACGGCAGCTAAGTAAGCCCGTTCTCAAAGTGGGAACCAGTCTTCGACGGCGATCTACTCATCGTCAGCCTGTCATTGGCCTTGCACCCTCGGCTCTTGGCGACTCACCAGGCCCAATTCATAGCATCTAGCGATCTACGTACTGTGATAAAGCAGCTGGAAAAATCAAGGTGGAATTTTAAAATATGACCACTGTGTTTTTACATTTGCCATTTACCTAGCCAAGACCAAACAATATGTATTGTACAGTAGTACTGCAGGGAATTGAAAAATCATTATCAGCTGACTCATCAAAGTTATTGCTGGAAATAAGTTTCCATTGCACTTGAACTGATTAGCACTATCATCATATCAGACTTATTCTAGCAGCAGCAAGGAACAGAGAAATTGCCACTGCGTCATCGTCGTGCCAAGCAGACGTACTGCCACCCTTCTCAACCGGAACTGCATTCTCGGCGGGGGTGTCGTCAGGCCAGCATACCTTTTGAACAAATGGGCATATGATGGTAACATTGTGGGAACATGGTCTGAACCTGGTGCTGAACGATTTAGGTGAGTACGAATCACCTAAAAACGTAGACGCTGTAGAGCAACTATGACTTTTGACAGCTCAGTAGCGCTTTCAAACCTATTCTTTCAAAATTCTTTTTCTGCAAAGATTTTTACCAAGCATACCCCAAAAGCATCGAGCTGTGCACTCTTCATTATTTTCCAGCGATAGGATTATGTCAATTGATGAAGTGGCGCATTGATACTTCATGCAAAGCGGCATTTGAAATATCTGGAGGTTGCGATTGAGTGGAAGATTCGGTGCTTGGGTGACTGTTACGCAAATTGTTCCAGGGCCGACTCGGAAACCAGCTTTTTCTAGGATAGCTGGCTGAGCGTTGATTCGTGAGCAATATGGGGTGTCCCAAAACAAATTATATGCAGGTTCATAAATATATTTGCTGGGATACTTGATGTCAGAAAAATGAGCCGAATCGGGACTCCAGCAATTCATGATCACCTGGCCATCCATGGAACATAAAGGCTACAGAGAAAACAGAAACAGACCACTCCAGTTTAAAAAAAATTTGAAAAAGGCAGGCTACATAAATCTTCTTCATGGCTGCATACAGGAAATTAAAAAAAATGTTTTCGCTGCCCTGTGCGCGTTTGTCTGTTCAGTTCATTTTCGTACACGACAATGAGGAGGAGGGCTAAGCTGCTAGAGCGCAGCTGCGCCCTTTCGAAATTTAAAAGCTCAAGCTGCCAAAAACTGTAAGTTGGTTCCTACAGGTCTTCTACATGATGTAAGCTGACCTTGGGTGATTAGGACACGGACACTCAGAAGGCTATTTTAAAAGGCAAAAGGCGGGAAATTTAAAAGTAGAAGAAACACACAAAAACTTACCACACTAACAGGGCCAGTATGATCGCAAAATGGCCCAAAATTATAAGTGCTTTGCAAATCATCCAATGAACCCCAACGTGTTTTGTCCAACAGCTCGCCTTCACTTGCATTCCAGACATTACAACCTAAATTGTCCAGTGGTCTGCTGTTCATTTCTTCAGCGAATCTCCAATTCGATGCGTACCAACCACTGTCCTGAACTATCGCCATGGTCAAGGATGATATATTTTTGTATGGGGATAACAACGGTGATAAAATCTCTTCCGGGAATAACCGCATGCTCCAATGACTATAATCTGGGACCCATTCGAACAAGTTTCCAGATTTTATCGCTGACATTTCTGCCCCTTCGACATCATTACATTCAAAATATATTTTCACTTTTTCTTTAACAAGTCGGGTTATTGAAATTGCGGTTTTTACTATAAATGATAGTGGATCTGAGTGAAGCCGCTTTGTTTTAAATTTCATCTGAATCTCTTTCCACGTAGAGCCGCGAGCTAAAAAGGCTTTTTTGAAGCTGAAACTACATTTTACTCAGACAATGGTTTTGACGAGCTGGTTTCCAGCATCCGAAAGTGGGGGGGGGGGGGGGTAGCCCCCGTGACCCCTCGGCTTGGAAAAATTGTCAATTTTGTAATGTTATGTTGATTTTGAAAACTGGGCTGACCACCCCCTCCCCCCGTCTGGACGAGCCAAAAAGTATGGCCCCCCCCCATGGGGAAGCCAAGGAAATCTTGACCCCCTCCCCTCTAGATGAGCCAAAAGTTAGTGCGCCCCAACTCTGTCCTGACCCTGCCACGACTTTCGGCGCGGCCCTGTACGAATAAAATTCTCGAAGTAAAGAAAAATCAGCGAAGGGAGAATGCTCTGTAACTTCAGAATAATCAGCCCCCCAATGACAGTCAAATATTTTGATTTGCCGCACGCACTGATGCTCAGGTGCAAAAACCTTATGACAGTCAGGAGGGGAGTTTGGCTGCTTAGCGCAGTGAGAGGATTGCGAAAAGCATGACGGCTCTCATTGCGCTTTGCAGCTCGCAGCTCCGACGCGACTTGGCGGCATGCTCCGACGCAGCATGCCGGTATTTACTATTCAAGGAGCTATAACGACTAAGACGATACAATTATCACATGGGACCAAAATCCAGTGCCAGCCATACTTAAAACTTGTGCCTCTGCAGGAAAAAGGGGACGCCAAGACCTACGTCAGGCCCGCTATGTCTAATGAATATTGCTCCCCCTCAAACCGTGTGCACACGCAATTGCATGCGGCACAATTGCAAGGCTCACGCTGAGCAGAGTTCACTCATGACATAAGAGCGGTTTGGGCTGGTTACTCTGGAAATCGTGAGAAAATATATAATTTTTCACTTTTTGCTACGTGTCTATCAAATTATATGCTAGATTATCCGTCTGTCGTGAAAAAGAAAAGTTATAGATTTACCTGCGACTTCCAGAGTAAGCAGCCAAGTCCGCTTTTATGTCATAAGCGGCGAGTGGGCGGGAAATTCGTATGGTGCGTACTTCTGGCACAAGGTGACCCCTACTTTGCTCCCCTTTATTTTCACGATTAGACGTCAAATTTTAAGGGGAAAAAACCAATCTATGCCATTATAAGCTCTATCTGAAAATAAATGTCCGACTCTACGATCTGCTTCGCAAGAGTTTCAAAAATGGATTTTCCTAAAAGTTCCCTAAAGCTGGCTGCAGTTTTTTTAATATTTGGATATCAAATGTAAAGTTAAAGAGAGCAAAAGAGAGCTGAAGAGTTATGGTCGATATCGCCCGAGCATTTAAAAAAACTGTTTTTGGGATAATCTTTTAGAAATCGAGTGTTTCACAAAAAAGCACTCTTACAACACCATCATCACTCATGGGTGCATCGAATTCACACAGAAAAATTCGAGCTCAAAAATCGAAGCTTGCCAACCTGTTTCCATGGGTCAAACTTCACAGAAAGCCTGTCTTAAATCGTGAAAATTGGGGGGATATAATTTTAATCTTTATCTGGAAACCACGGAAAAAAACAGGGGAAATGGGAATCTTCTAGCCAAAATCAGAAAAAATGGAAAATTGCATTTCAAGGTTTGAAACTGGGAAATTAAAGGAATTTTAATTTTTACCCAGTGTATCTGGAAAAACCATTTTCGGTGCCATGTGTGAGCCTTATTGAAAAATGTGAAAAGTTTAAGCCGCAGTACAGTAGATACAAAAAACTTATTTTTTGCTCTTTGGACCCCCTTTTTGGGTATTCGGGCAATTGTTCGCCAGCAATTGTTCGCCGGGCAATTGTTCGCGGGCAATTGTTCGCCCGCTCATTTTGGGTCAGTGGGAGAAAGTTATTTCGTGACCTTTATCATATATGAACTGCCTTTTGCAAGACAGTGCCATCATTCCTCTCATACGTGTCTGTGCTCGTATCTTGGGTTTTGAAATCATGGCTTTAGGATTCGTTCTCAGTAAAAAGGGGAGACCTAAACTAGCCGAAAACGGTCTCTTATATGTCAAAGATAAGGTGAACAAGAATGGAATCACGTTTTGGAAATGCGAGAAGTTCAAGTCGAGCTGCACAGGTCGTGTTCATATTGTAAAAGAGGAGATCGTCAGAAGAATTGGCGACCATAATCATGCCCCTGATTCTCCCAAAGTCACAGCTACAAAAGTGGTGAATCTTATCAAGGATCGAGCGGCAACTTCGAGGGACAATGGGCATCAGATCGTTGCTGAAGCATCTGTCGGGATATAAAAATCGGTTGCTGCAAAGCTGCCACCCACAGAATCCTTCAAGCGTATAATTCGCAAGGTTCGTCGTGCAATCGATCCACCGCCGCCAGCCTAAGTCGAGGGAAGAGATTGTGTTGCATGAGCGCTACACGACAATCGGCGATGGTGAAGAATTCTTGCTTTACGATAGTGGAGCCGAAAGAAATCGCATACTAATTTTTGGCAAGCGTCGAAATCTGCAACTTCTAGCCCAGTCCGATCATTGGTACATGGATGGCACCTTCAAGTCATCGCCACCACTCTTTGAGCAACTGCAGAGGCTCGACTGGCAATCGACACTCTGCACGGAGCCTGCAGCTGGAAGCGTCACCCGTCAGAGTGACGTTTCAGCCATGTACTAGGTCGGAGGACTTAGTAGGCTGCCCTGGGTTTTTGACGTGGTGCAAAAGCTCCACCGGTCACTCCCTCCAGTAATACGGACCCAGTCGTATTACACAACTTTACACCATTCATGGCATTCACCACCACGACGTCACGCCAGCCTTATTCGTGCTGTTACCATATAAGAGCGAGAACACATATCTGCGCCTTTTGTCTCAACTGGAATCTATTCAGCCGAATCTAGCGCCTCGTTCCATTCTTACTGATTTTGAGATGGCGGCTCTCAATGCGATTGAGGAAACGTTTCCGAATGCATCACGTCGTGGCTGCTTTTATCACTTCACGCAAGCGGTCTGGAGGCATATTCAGAATTCTGGTCTTCAGGAACGATATGGCGACGACGATGAATTCGCCTTGAAAATGCGTATGTTGTCGGCGCTGGCTTACGTTCCTCCCGAACAAGTCGTAGATTCATTCGATTCACTCGTCGATTCCATCGAGTACCCTGACGAGGCACAACCTGTCATCGATTATTTTGAAGATGTTTGGATAGGACGTCCACAGCGAAGAAACCGTCGACGTCCTCCATTATTTGCACATCAAATCTGGAGCTGTTACAACTCCGTGCTGGATGGACTGCCTAAAAACAACAGCTCTGTGGAAGCATGGAACAGCGGCTTTTTAAAGTTAATCGGCCATCACAGTCCGGATATTTAGAAATTTATCGACAGCCTGAAAATTGAGCAGAGTCGTAATGAAATGAAGATGGAACAAGTTATCGCTGGTCAACAACTGCCACCAGGAAAAAAGAAATATCGTGACTGCGCCGAGAGAATCGCCAGAATTGTTGCAAAGTATGGAGAAATTGATCTTGTTGACTATTTGCGTGGTCTCGCCCACAATATCGGATACTGAGCTTCTTATGTCCATGACTTGCTTTTTCTTTGGCTGACATGATCTGTGTTTTTGCCATGTTTTCAGTTTAAATGATCTGGTCTTCTGTCGACAATATAAGTGAACTTGTTTGTTGGCTTTTTCTTGCATAAATAGGACACTTACAAAATTACTCAGCGAACAATAGCCCGGCGAAAAATTTTCTGGCGAACCATTGTCCGCGAACAATTGCCCGGTAAACAATCGCCTGGCGAACAATTGCCCGTGATCCCTTTTTTGAGCGCACAACAAATTTCAGACCTCCCTCTGTCCGGGGGCCAAGTTTCGGATGCTGCTGGTTCCTAATTGGAGGCAAAGTAGTCTTCAAAAGAAGCTTGTGTAATATGATATCGAAAGGCTGCAACTATACTTTACTGATTCTACTCTAGTCATTGCAAAAGAAAACGCAAAACGTGTGCATAAACTGGTGAGGAAAAGCTATTTCTTACCTGAAGCTAACAAAGCACTTTGATCAAGGATATTGGCGTCAGTTCGACGAAGATTAACTTCGGGAAAATAACTTCCGGCGATAGGTCCGATCATGATGTGCAATGCCCCGTGCATTAGCAGCATGTGTAAATCATGCACAGTAAAGTGCCTTGGTTGTGAACAAATGACAATCGCTCCATGAGTTGGTCTCTTTGTGCCAATATCGAACCCACATATTATAGATTCTGACAGTTCGGGCACAAGGTACGGTTTCTGATTCCCATCACACCATTTCGGATCGACATGAACGTAAACAACCAAAGTGTGATCTTGATGATTAGCTGCTGATATTCTCGGGGTAGGAATAAAATGAATTCCATTTTCGCTCACAGTTTCTTGATTATTGTTGAAACAAAGTCGTAGAAAATCTTTGTCAACATCGAATAAACCACAAATGCGTAAATCGCACGTTCCATTTGTGTTATATTTTCTGGGAAATCTTACATCAATAAACGATAGATGACTGATGAACATATGTCCTAATTTGACATTGGTCAAGCGCTGAGCCTCCTCCAATTTCAAGCGATCAGCTTCGTCGAAAGGTGTGGATGGCGGGACCCAGAATATTTTCACTGGGAATAATTGGCTTTCATCCCAACTTTGAAGTATTTGAGGAACTCCCTCTTGTATTTTCACTCCTTTGCAGAATTCTTTCCCGTACAATGGCGGTGGGATCCAGTTTTCGGCCACACTTGGGTGAAAAGTAACGTGAAATGAAAGAAGAACGAAAATTTCCATGAGAAATTCCTGAATAGTCCAAAATTTGCCAATCGACTTGCCGAATGACCAATTAAATTTGCCAATTGACTATTTTTTTTATTTGTTAGCAAACTTTTGGCAACAGAAAACTAGATAGAACCAGACTGAAACATTTTATGGGCACCAACGTGGCGCACACTGCGGGCTAGCATTTTAGAAAAATCGTCCAACACAGAATAGTAATCGATAATGTCGGCTCTGCGCTGCATTTATTGTGATCATAGAAATCTTCTCTTTGGGGACTCTTGGCCACAAGCACTTTTACCAGTTTGTCTGAATCGAGGCACAACGGGTGCGCATCTTCGAAAACAAAGTACAGTAACTATGAATCTTCACAACTTTGACATTTTTTTCTTATCTTGGACTACTCTAGATATGTATGACTTTGAAAAAAGATGTAGGAACAGTATGGACACACATACAGAATATGGATACTAAAGTTATAATAATATCTACACTACGTTCCAAAATTCTTGCACCACCAGTGCGTAATCCACATTCACGAGCAAATGTACCCTTCCCGCTCAAAATATTGTCCTCTTTCGTATGATATAAAAAAAATTTCGGATTGTCGTTAGTTTCCCCGAATGTCAAGACTTTTACGAACCTGCCATTATTTGATCAATTTTTTGGTATTCATCAAACATTCATTTCCGTTCATAAACTACCATGTAAGTTGATTTTCGTGCAAGATTTGGATGTTAAGACATAGTTTGAAATATATTCCCTTTGAGAAAATCACCTATTATCATTCTGATCATTAGGTAATCGATTTTTTGATGAAATCGATATTTTTAATGATTTCTGATAATCAGTTCAGCATTTTTGGACGTATAATGGCTGATTATTATCGTTCTTACTTTTTTTAGGGCCCCAGTGCGTAAAGCTGGAGAAAACAAGACACTTTCGCCCGAAAAACCGGCAAAGATTATTGCTTATGCAAAGACGGGGCTGAGTAACCATCAGATTGCGATCGAATGAGCAAGAATCATCGCATCGAAATCAATCAATCAACTATCAAGAGGATTCGGAAACGTGAGCATGAGACTGGAACAGTGAAAAGAAGAAGAAATATAGTAGATCTGGTCGGCCCAGGAAGACATCGGATCGCATCGATCACGTTATCAAAAGGAAGGCCTTGTCGAATCGCAAGCAAAGCTTGAGTCAAGAAAACAGGAGTTCGAGTGTCCAAGCAGACAGTTATGAGACGGCTGCATGAAGTTGGCATCGGCAGCTACGCTTGCGCTCGCTAACCAGATATCTGAGCTGTTAATCGATATCCAATCATCACTGTATCGCACTATGAAGCGGCCCCCATTTACTTAACGACGACACACTATCTACATTTTTTTGTTCCGGCAAACCTGAGGCGACCTTGAAGGAACACCATCCTCTACAATATGACTCGCCAGCTCGTTGTGAAATTGATTTAGCGGAATCGGCTGAAGCAATAACGCCTGAATCAAGTGCGCCATAAACCGTTTTTAAACTACTAAACGTGCAAGTTTGTATTTTGTAACCACTGCTTTTTAATTTCAGACCTTGCAAGTATATTGTGACCACCTCAACAAGGTTCACCAATTCCAACGAGTTTTTTACTGTACCTTCACAACTTCAATCTCAAGTCATGTTTTCGTCTAGTCATTCCAAAATACAAAACCAACTGCATCGAATATACCTCGGTTTTCCATACCAAGATAAAATGGTAGTATCTTCGTTTGATAGCTCATGTCAGGGTCTTCTTATTTTCCGGTAACGGGTCGTTTAGAAAAAATTGCTGTTGGTTTTCTTGTTGAGGGCGTATCCCTCGTTTCATATTCGTCGGGTCGGGTATAACGGGTATTATTCCCATAAGCGTACACCCATAAACACTTGATAGAAGCGCCAGCGCAATGGCAAAGACTGAGAAAAGTTTCATCTTCGTTTCGTCGGACGTTCTACCAAGCAGCCAGAAGATAGTTGAATTACCCCTCGAATAATGAAAAAAAATTTCTATGACGGTAGAGCGTTATTTATACTATATATAGGTACCAGTAAAGAAAAGAAACCTACTGAAACAAGATGGTGACAGAGTGTAGACCTGTCGCATGTGTCGCCAATTGCTATAATTTCCTCCTACTGTACAGACACAGAATTCTGAGTTTGGCAGCGAGCTCGACTGGTTTAGCAAGAATGACAAATTGTGTTATTTATTTCCGTAGGGTTTTATCGCTGACAATTTTGTCAGTTCTATCTACACTTATTATTGTTTTAGGGACTGATGGGGGATGCTTTGCGGGCACATCAGCTAAGCAGTTTCACGTCAGGAAGCAAGGCAACGGGGATATCCGCCCTACTGTCCTACTGCACGACCTGCTCGCTCCAAAAAATCTGACAAATGTTACCCCGCAACAGACACGCCGTCTTCATCATTCCAAGACTAAAAAGTTCGTTGAAAATTAAAAAATACTCTTTATGACCACCTAGGAAACGAAAATATTATCACGCCATCCTTCGCATGTTTCGTGAGAATATTTTTTCACTGGACAATGAGGAGGGTGAACGCTTTAAATTTGAAAGCAGAAATTTAACAAGAAGCAACTGAATTGGTTTACAGCACGTATGCTCAAGACCAAGAATTAATGGTGTTGTGCTGCATCCAATCGCTTATTCTCGAAAGCGAGACACTTGCAGTTATGTCAGACACGTTATCGAAAGCGATCAGGTATTCGTGCTGAAATCAAGCAGGTCGTAGTGAACAGGAAACGTGCTTGCATATTTACAAGTGTACACTCCATGCTCTGAGAATATTACAGACAATCAGGCACCGTCTGCTTAGCGAATATGTGGAAAAAGCGATTAAATGGTTCTTCAAAGTGTTTCGCTTACTGGCGATTTTCAGCTTATCTCCGTGAGGGATTTAAAATGTCTTAGCATTTTGATTAAAACATCGGGAATGACGTCTCTGTGTGTTCGTGTGATTTCTCGCAGACCAGAGAATCTTGTCAACTCTGCCAAAACTTCTTGGCAAGACAAGACAAGACGAGAAGTATTGCCAACTCTGACATGGCTTCTTGTAAGTCTTGTCAGCATCTTGTGACTGGCCAGAGCAAGAAAAACCTCCGTCTGGCAGGATTCTTGCAAGTCTTGCCAGGAGGTCGTAAGAACTGTTAACGTAGGAGGCGGGGGTTTTTTGTACCAAAACCAATATTCTGTAGGAGAGCACGCTCGTATTACAAGATATTGACTCCATGTAGACGTGTCGCACGTGCCACCAATCGCTATAATATCCTCCTGCAGACACAGAATTCTAAGTTTGGCAGCCAGCTTGACAGGGTTCAGGCGCGAACGTATTGCTAAGTTTTTTTTAGTAGGTTTCATCGCTGACAGTCCTATCCAGGCCAAGGCCAAGGCCACATATTGCTGTGTTAATAGAGGCAGACTAGAAACCATTGTGGTATAGTTAATTCAGGGCACAGAGTCCGTTTGGAATTTGAACCACGCGCCGTAACTTGAAAATCCAGGTTGCTCAAATTTTTCCTCTGTGGGAAAAGCAATCGTGTCCTTTGTGGGAATGAGATTCTGCTCCTCTGCGGGAGCAACGACGTGTCCTTTGTGGGAATGACTATGTTCCTCTGTGGGAACTAGGACGTGTACTCTGTGGGAGTGAATTTCAGTTCCTCTGAGGGGAGTTGACGAACAATTTGTATCCTCGAGGGTTTCTGGAAGCAAGTGAAATTTGTCTAGGGGATGTTAGATGTCACCCAGAAACCGATTTCACCACATACAAATTAGCGCTTACGTACGTTGAAACGGATTGAAACGACGTTCACGGAATCGATGGGCCATTGAGCAATCGAGGTGTTTACTGGTCCAATAAAAATATCAACACACCACGACGCACTCCATAAAATTTCTTGGAACTGAAGTATGGCAAAAAGAGTAATTAATACGAAGTGTTTCTCCAATCTTTGGTGAAAATGCCAATTTGACTCTTCCTTGCTCTAGTTGAAACCTTTGTCGCTGTCAAGCGATGTTAAATCAGAGGGCCAGCGTCATTGCTGGCGCATTGACATTATCAAGCAAAAGCAACTGACGGAGGTTCGAGTCGCAATCATCAAGCTGCCAAACGGAGAAAAAATACAGCGTCCTATGGTTCTTTTATGCCACATTGCAAGTAGAATGAAGAAGGAGAGAACTGTAGGAGGAATGAAGATACTTATTTACTGTGCATGGCCTCGTCTGATGTGGCCTGTCTGGTGATATTTGTGGATTGATATGCGATGTACTGGTCACCCTTGCCAACCTGGTGTTTTTTGTTTGTTTTGTGCCAGTGCACAACTGTATTGCCCTGTCAGTTAGTGCCTTCTCACTTACTAACTAGTGTCATCCCTGCGTGTGTTCAGCGTGGTTGAGTAGAAGACCTATCTATAACACACGAGGTCTTCTTGATTGGTAGAAGATACTTTACAGCTAAGCAGTTTTAAGTCGCATAGCGCAATAAGCAGCATCCGTATTACGTCGGCTATCCAATCAGTCGTCTGTCTGAATGTTTTTATGAGCGAGTGGGTTCTAATAAGCCGCCCTATAAATATCGAGTTCAAGCCATCGTCGCTCTGCTATCTTGCGCATCACGGGCAATAGCGCGGGAAGTGCGTGCAATTCAAATTTCTACGAGAATTCGATTTCCGAATTTTTTAATGGTGATACGGATCTGAGCAAAATAAAGTATGCCAACCTTATTTTACATGGGACTGCATATTACAGCACTCTCAACTGCTTTAAGCTTACCCCCCCGTGCTACTATAGCTTTAAGTGTCCCATAATTTGCATCTTGCGTTCCAACAAACATCGTCGATTGGCCACGAAAATTCGCTGCAACGAGAAGTAGTTATGTGTCGGCCACTTTGCTAGATTTTAATTTGGAAGTTTCTCTCCAATTTAAAAAAGTTTTCAATTTTGGTACAGGTGATGGTGATTCGAATCACAAAAATTCCTTGATCACTGGATATACCGTATGTATGTTCCTACGTATGTGTAATTATGTACGTGCTAACATTTGTGCTGCATGTAAGTGTGGCGAATGACCCCACTTTGCTTTTGGCTGCTGTATTGACGGGTGGTTTAGGCTTGATGATAGTCTGTAGTTCGGTAACTTTGCCAGAGAGTTTTACATATCAACTCATCGCAGACCCCTGGTGGCTATTTTTTACGCTTGAAATCTTGAAATTTTAACCGGCCAACTTGTGACGTCGAAACGAAGTAAAAGCGAATTCTTTGAAACTTTTAGGTTTTCGCGACTTTGTTTCTCTTTGGGGCCGTTCAAGTACGACGTCATATGCAAATCAGCAGTTTTTGAGCCCCCCCCCCCCCCAAAATGCGAACGGGAGAGTAAGAAAATTTCAAAAAAATTTTTTCTCTAAATTGTGAAAACAACAATGTTTTTGGAATTTCCAGTGATATTCATGAAAATCATTTTTGTATTTATTTGGTAGAGATGAAATGTGCTGATCACAGCTTGACTCTGCGCCTTTAGTTCTCGAAGATTGTTTGTGAATTTTTGACATGCACTTGTAAAATATCGAATAAGCTATATAAGCAGAACGAATATAACCCTTTGATAGAGCACATTTTTCTTTATTCGACTTCAACTTTTTTGCTTTTAAGAATTCTTTGTGCCGGAGCCCGTTTTGTTGCTAGCCAGCAAGCGGTCAAACGTCATACAGCAACAAGGCTGTCGAGGACTAGCACACACGGCAGCGTCCCTGTGCGCGTCACCACAGGAGCATATTCACGCGAAGGCATCCTGAACTGGACACCAACTTCCCCTGGACGGTTGCGGTTGGGCTTTTACTGTCTCCTCGTTTGGCTTACCTCACTTCACTCAGATCCCCTCGACAGAACTGGGTGAGCCCCCTACTCTGTATTCTGGAACTCAACGACAGCAGGGACAGATTTTTATAAAAATTGAACGATTGCAGATCCAGTCACTTCCGCAGTGTGCGAAAAATTAAAAATATTCGTCGAACCGTTTTCGAGGTTTTAGCTGGTAAAAGTCGTCCTTTAGACTCGTGCGATGTATTTAAAATTCATACTTGAACCTAGCGCTCACTTTCCGCACTAGAATGTACCCATGGAAGAATGTGAGACACATCCTGTCGGGTTGATGTTTCACCTTTCCTCCCCGCGCAATGATACCCTTGTCCTCCGTCGCCAGTACCCGAGATTTATGTGCAGTATACCGTGGTGACGTCGGACAACGGCCTGGAGGGTATCACTCGGACGCCCAGCAAATTTGGTGATCAGGCGGCTTGGATGATCTCCATCATACCGGCGACAGGTCAGACAGCTTTGCAGACATCGAAACACCTCAGACCGACCAAATTGTACCCAGTATCGTTGGCGGAATTGAGCCAGCGTCGTTGCGACCCCCGCGTGAAGCATACGTTGATGAATGTCCCTCTACGCACACTACCTGCAACATTTTTTTTTCTGAAACCCTGAGAGACTCTGCAGTAGGGAACACCATCCTCTATTGCACTATACGGATATCTACATGTTGATTTGCCAGACTCTAATTTGTATGCCTTTCAAAAATTAAAATATGTACTCTCGTTCGATAGAAATGACATTAGTCAATCGCAGCACGATGTTTGATATCAAACTCTACGTTTCCTCTGTTTTTCTGGGCTCTACAACATGACTCGCCAGCTCGATGTAAAATTGCTTTAGCGGAATCGGCTGAAGCGATGAACCCTGAATAAAGTGCTTTATAAACGGTTTCTGCATTTAAAACTACCAAAGTGCAAGTTTGTTCGGTTTTAGTAATTGACCTTACAAGTGTATTTTGACCACCCCAACAAAGCTCAACGATTCCATCGAGCTTTTATAACAACTTTAATCCCAAGTCATGATTTCATCAAGGTCATTTCAAAATACAAAACATACTGCAGCAATTAGTTTTCTGTACCAGGATAAAATGGTAGTATTTTCGTTTGACAGCTCATGTCAGGGACTTCTTGTTTTCTTTTGATGGGTCGTTCAAAAAACTTGTTGCTGCTTTTCTTCTTGTTTTCTGCTTTTCTCATTTCTCGTTCCATATTTACCACTTTGGTTCCAGTTAGTATTTTGCCAACCAAGCCAAGAAAACACCCATAAACACTTGATAGAATCGCAAGCGCAAAAACTAAGAGGTTTCATGTTCGTGTCGTCGGACGTTCTGCCAAGCAACAAGAAGATAGTCGAATTGCCTATTAAATGATGAAAATGATTAACATTACAGGCGGGCGTTATTTAACTATGTACCAGTAAAGAAGAGCACCCTCATAAAACGAGATGTTGACTATGTGCAGACAGTTGAATTCGGAATTTCAATGGATTACGGTCCAATGAAAAAATTACCGATATCGCCAATCTTATGTTAAAGACACCAGTAGAGAAAACTACTTTACTAGTCGATAACAAGCAGAAGAACTGAGTAGTAGGTGCGCTGCGCTGGTGCTAAAGCGTAACATTCTCGTGGAAGTAACTTTTGGGGTAGCCTAATCATAAGCGGTGCGTAAGCAAAGTGGCGCGAAAGTACTGTATGACCTGGCAAGTACTAATGCGTTTACATAACAGTCATATTTACTCTGCAAATAAGCATGACCTCGTTTGATGTTATGCCTGTCTGGTGATATCGGGTGATTGATATGCGAGGAACTCGTCTCCTCCATCCATCTTGTGTTTCTTGTGCCAACGCATTATTGCTCTGTTGGTTGGTGCCTTCTGGCTAATCAGTGTCGCCTGTGCGTGTTCGGTGTGCTTGAGTAATAAACCTATCAATAAAACACGAAGTCTTACTGAACGGCAGAGGTTACTTTATATCAGCTTAGCTGTTTTATGTCGCGGCGGCGCAGGCAACAGGACTTTTCTCTTCACTGTACTTAACTGTACTGTGCTATTGTAGGTCTGTGCAGCTCGCTCGTTTTCAAAAATCTATGATACAGTAATCTATAACACACTGTGATTTTACACCCTTAAGAGATCCGCGCTCGTCGTAATCACCAACCTGAAAAGATTTTTTAAACTGTCCTCCACAGTAATCTTTGTGACCGCTTGTAACAAACGAAAAGTGGTCTCGCTCTTCTTCGCGCGTTTCGTGAAAGCAATGTCTCCTTGTCACCGTGTCAGCAAGGCACTTGTGCCAAGAGACACGTAGCGCAATTAGCAGCATCTGTAATACGTCGACTATCCAATCTGTCGTCTGCCTTAATGTTTTTCTAAGCGAGTGGGTTCCAATTCTCTGCCCTATAAATACCGAGTTCAAGCCGTCGTCGCTTACAGCTCTCTTGAAGCCTCCCGGTCAGTAACAAGTTCTCGATAGAAAGCCTTCTTTTTGTGCAAGCTTTTAAGAGGCTAGTCGTTCCGAAAAAAATGAATATGATCGTAGTAATTGGCTCCATGATGCTGTTAATTCGATTTGCAAGCAGCCAAAATCCTACGACGCCGACCACAGTCAAACCCACGACTAAGCCCGCCATTCAAAGCACGGCTCCAACCACCAGGCCGGCACCAACCACCGCGCCACCACCAACCACCAGGCCGGCACCAACCACCGCGCCACCTCCAACCACCAGGCCAGGACCAGCGACAAGTACTCGATCCCCGTCTCAGCTTCCGGCTGGACGATAATGCCGCTTGCACATGCTGCAATGCTAATAATTGGGTGATACATATGTGCCAGCATTGTGATAGCTTGCAGAAGAGGCTGGAGATATTTTCAAAAAAGTCTGTTATCGTGGACTAAAACTTTTAGACCAGCCAATGCACACAGTAGATAACCAGGGCTTAGGACGGCTGATATACCGCCACAGTAAAACGCCCATAGTCGATTAAGAAACGTGCTCGAAGAGCGTTTTTCTGCATGACTATCAGCAGGACGGCCCATTGTGAGCAACGAGCAGAGCGTTATTGAAAGATCCAGCTCATGCTTCACATACTGGGCAAGGAGCCTGCCTCTCAGGCTGGGCGTGAACTTACTGGCGGCTGCTTGACTCGCTGGTGGGTGAATTATTTTGTTTAATGAGCCTCTTCATCCTTTCAGGTATCCGCTCATGTACTGTAGGGGGCTGGATTCAGAATTTGCAAAATTCGAATCAGATTCAGGGTCAGAATTTTTTCGAAAAACATAATTTCCATCGTGGCCACTCCTCTTGCTGACCACTGGTTTTTATTTTCTTGGATCAGTACCCTCTCCCATATTAGCTTGGAATGGATATAATCGAAAACTGTGCGCGCCAGGCGGCCGCCGGGTGCCCCTATTGCTAGCATGGCCGTTGGCAGCCTATGTTTGTGGCATGGAAATATCAAAAGCTTCTAGTGTCCTATAAAAGGCTCTCAAGACGCATCTTGCGTTCCAACAAACATTATCAAATTACCCTCGGATTTGGTGTTGGCTGTGAAAATTCGCTGCACCGAGAATCCAGCCAATTCTGCAAACTGTGCGGAAATTTTCTACATTGTCGGACACTCTTGATCAGATCTGATTCCCACGCAGAGTGCGCGTAGTTTTCATAATTGTCAATCAAAGTGTTCCTTCCTTAGCCCTTGTTTCAGTGCTCTGTATAGTGACTGTGGATGATAGGTCTGCATTCTTGCTGCCATATTTGAACCTAGCGCTCACTATCCACACTGGAATATACTCATGAAAGAATAAGTGATACACATCCCGTTGCGTTGACGTTTCACCTGTCCCCCCCCCTTTTTTGTTCCCTGATTTTTTTGGCATTTTTTTGCTCGTTTTTCGGCTGATGATGCTCATCAGCTAATAAATTCATTCTTTCGCTGCATTGTACGACGAGGGGGGAGGGGGGGCGGGGGGTACCTGCCATCTGTTTGACGTCCCACACTCCTTGGAACTAGTTCTTTGACAACTGGAGGATGAAATGGCAGATTTTTCTTGCGCTATTTTGGAAGAATGTTTTCGACAAACGTTCATTTTCGACGGTACCCGATGAACATACCGGATCATGAATTAGCGAAACGTGCGTTGCGCAAGCATTATTTTGTCCGCCCATGTGAGTAACAGTATAAAAGAGACCAGCACGACCCATTTTCGTTGGGTGATGTGGTCAGGATCCACACTGTGCGATGTTTATTCCGCTGTTTATGGAACCTTCCTTTTGCTAAAGCGTTCTCCGTTTCAGTTTCTCATCTCAACTTGCAGGGCACATTGGGAAGGCACATTGCTCAAGAAAACTTCAACTTCACGTTTGAATTTTTAAATTTCGAATATACTATCGTAAAAATGAATTGTAAAATTAAAAATTAAAGTCGTAATTTTAGAGTTGACACCTAATACTTAAATTTCAAACACTGACTGTCCGAAAAAATTCATTTTTCCAAAACTTCGCTCGCAATTTGGTTTTGAATTTTTTAGAACATCAAAATGAGTTCATTGATCAACGAAAACACCTGCAACGTTTCACTTGTTGGACCAGCCCAGCAAGCGTTTTCTTCTTCAACAGAACAAGCCCTTTTTTACTTGAATAATTACTATCCAAGTTGGAAGAATTACGATGCACCAAAAAATCATATGTTTCCTCTTGAATTTTATTTCTCATCAACTGAATATGCTACTTTGGCTCACGATCAACCTGAAAGCCTGAAAAGCTCAGGAAAAGCACTGGTTTACAAAGCTCTGCAGCAACTAGCCGATGAATCTTTGGGTGGCCCTTTTCTGATCGTATATGATTTGGACATGACAAAAATTAAAAACTCATTTAATAAACTCGGTTCTGGCGTTGATTTTGAAGAAATTACAACCTCGCTATCGACCTACGACTTTGTAATACTCGGACCGAAAATTGGAGTCAAAGTGATTCGTATCCTCGACGAAAATTTTGAAAAAGAAGATGGGCATTTTTTGGATCATAATGACAAGTTGCCATTCAATTTTAAAGCGAGTTTGACCCAATTGCATTCGTCAGACATTCTGGCAAGATGTCTCGCGGAATTTGCAAATTTCGAATGGCCATCAGATTTTAGCGTTCATAAAATTTTAGTTACACCAAAACTGGGCAAATCCCGATTTGAAAATTGGATAAGTTCTTTAGAAAGTGAACGAGCGCTAGAAATTAGCCAAACAATGGGAAAAGTGCAACAATTATTTAAAAATGATTCAATCAATTCTGATGAAAAAAAAGGTAAAGCACCATTTTATACTTCGCTTCGAAGCGTATTGGAAAACGGCTACATTTTGCCATGGAGTACATACGAAGCGTGCGCTGGTGTCCTCGCCTCCTGGGCTTCCCTAGTAGTAATGAATTGTACTGAACTGGATCATCGAATGGAGAAAAATAAGTTTCACGAAATGAGTGATGGTTGCAAGGACGAATCTAAAAGTTACTCGGATCGTGTCGTTTATGAAAAGAAAGCGCTTTTCTTGAATCCTGATCAGCTAAGTGCTATGAAATGTCCAACAAATCAAATTATCGTTGGGGCTGCTGGTACTGGCAAAAGTGTACTCGTCAAAGCGAAGGCATTGCAGGCTTCAACACGTGATCAGTCATTGCTGATTTTGACGCCGCGAGGATATGTGCAAGAGTATAAAGATTTTTTTCAGACATATGGATACAAAAAGTATGAAATATACCCGTGTCCATCCGAGAGTACTTCCCCCATCGATTCTTCCATTTCCGCAAAACTGGCCCAATTGAAAGGATTATGCGGAAGTATGGGTTTTGGGAAAGATTGGTCGGTTGATAAGTGTCATCAGTACATTAGTCGGATATTGAGTGAAAAATTGAGCGAAACTTTGAATTGGATTAAAAATTATCACGTTATTTTAATCGATGACGCTTATATTAATGAGCTATCATTTGATCAGTGGATAATTACTATTTTTATCATCATGGCCTACGCCCATTCTACTAATTGTGACACTGTAATTTGGACTACCCTCGATCCATATCGTCTATCCATTGGTGAAGAACCGAGTCAGAGTTCAGCGATCAAAGAATTATTGAGCGAGAACTTTGATGGTCCATATTCGGTTACACTTTTAAGAAATGTCATGCGATGTACCCGAAATGTTTTTGATTCGGCGTACGATTGGGTGAGACGTTTGCAAAAAAACACAACCCCGACAATTCAATCGGGCATCCCTCAAGGTTGTGTCACCACGACTATCATGAAGCATTGTCGAGATTCGCAAGAAGCCACGAGCACAATGTGGAATGAAATAAAAGACCAGACGAGGAGTTATTCGAAAAATGATAAGATAAATGAGCGAGTCGTTGTGATCTTAGGTGGGTCAGTCTTTGCTTACCCGGAACAACGTTATTTGCTGGAACAGGGTAACATTGATTTTTCCACATTGGGGAAATCGACCTTGAACGGAAGGCCATCAACGAGTAGTTCAAGACACAGGCAATTATCAATTTTTGATACCGACGACACAATATCCTCTTTGGAATGGCCAGTGGTCATTTTTGCTGTGTGTTCACAAACGAACAGTAAATCGAAACGATTCATCGATTACCAGCGTTATCGAGCCTTGAGTCGAGCTACTGAGAAGATTATCGAAATTATGGTCACTTTCGATCAAGGCACAGCTTTTGAGAATAAACAAGTGGTTTCTGCTGAAAGCCCTCAGAGTGGTACATAAGTCATGTATTTCAGGGCCTAGAACAGAGGGGGAGGGAGGGTTCTGGAGTTGTGGCCCCTTGGCAACATAAACACACACACGAAAGTTGATCAGCAAAGCCTGTAGCAAACAACCTGAATACAGTATCTACTTTTTTTTTAGCTCCAGTTACCGCTTTCGATGGCGAAGAGATCGAGCCCCAGAGTGCGCGTGGTACCGCCGAAAATACTGGTGGCACATGCTTTCAACGTCTGCGACGATTTTTACGGAGAATGGAAGAAATATTTTTACGTTGTTTCCGACCTAGACACAGCCGAATGGCCTGAACAATATGCAACCCAGGCACAAAAAATTATCGGAATAGTTATTATGTCTCTTTTTCTTGGGAATGAACACACCCGTCTCCCAGGGTGCGACAGCTGGCAGAATTTTCCGCTGATCATTTTCACGATTCGAAACCGCAACCTGTAATTTTTTACAGTTTTTCCTTATTTGGCTCGAAAATTCCCAATTTTCCTGATTTTCCTAGGTTTTTCTCGACATTTCTCGGATTACCTGACTTTTCCAGCAGGTTTTTCAGACTTGAGTGAACGCCACTTCCGCCTGTGTCTTGCGATCGGTACTGCAGTACGATCGATAATACTTCATTTGCATTGCAGAGCAGGCCTTACAGTACGCGTGTCATGGCATTCCCGTTTTATAGAGGTTGGTCGCATGTCATAATTGTATCCTTTTAGTTGTTTTTCCTAGTCAAAGTATCGCCATGCCTTCTTCGGAATAGCAAAGCGCACGAGTCCTTTCTTGCGCAATCGTCTCACTGCACAAAGCTGAGTTTTCCTCCTGACTGTCATAAGGTTTTTGCACTTGAGCATCAATGCGTGCGACAAATTCAAATATTTCACTTTTAGATTATTGCTATCTCTCTTTCTAGAAAGTGACTTGTATGCCAGAATTCAGCACAAAGATCAGGATTTAGTCCTTTCTCATGGGGGTCACTAAGTTTCGGCTCATCTGTGGTCTTTCGCGGTGCCTACATACTCGTGCAGCATGCTCTTTTGCCATAAGTTGATTACAAACAGCTATGCTCTGGCTGGAACCGTGGGAGACGGGTACTGTACATATTCCCAAAGAAGCCCTAGATGACCGCCGTTTAAATAAATATTTACACTAATCAAGAAAGCTAACGGTATCGACCACAACTCAGCGGACTAGAGCTAGTGCTTTAAAAAAAAGCGGTGTGTTCATTATCGGACTCAGTGAGACTGGTAATTTACTGTTGTGCGTGTTTTGGACACGTAGATGTTAGGATAGGCTAAAAGCTTCTAAACTTATCATTATTGAATCATTACGATATTATTATTCAGCACGCCAATGAAATGCTTGCCATATTTGTCAATGTATTCTTACAGCTATTGAATAAAAAGGTTTTTGGTAACCCTTTTCAATGGCAATATGTTTCGCCAAATCAGCTCCCCCCAGCTAGATGGTGTTTCAAAAAATCACAGCATGTTCACATATGCTGACTTCTCAGACACTAATCTGTCGGCCTCGACAGAAAGCGATAAAAACTTGACAAGAAAAATCTGTAACTCGGCTTCAATCATTCCACCACGTCAAACAGCAGCTTGGCATGGCACTTATTCGAGATCGGCACTCATTTCTTGGCGTTGTACAACAGATCGATCGATTTTGTTCAAGCAGTACGGTAATTGATCCTGCTGTTCTGTTGGTCAGTAGTTTCGCTATCCACCCTCGCTATCCAGACCTCTTCCTTCAAAAATGTGTAGGAATACCACGGATAGTTCGCCGCGGCACGCCATGCTGGAAAATGTCGACTTGTGAGTAATTTTCCACGATCGATATTCTCTGAGTAGAACTTGTACACACGTGATCTCAGAGTGAGTTCATTTGAGGGCACTTAACAACGGCTACGCGACAAAAGGAGAATTGCGAGAGGCCAATGCAGAAGGTAAAGGGCGACTTTTTAGTGTAATGTCATGGCATGTTATACTTTATCAGTAGAAATTGAGACGTCTTTATAGCGACATTTCCAAAGGAACAGGAAGACCAATAAATTACTCAAATACGACATTATTTATTATATTTTAATTTTCGACGTTTCGTCTTATCTCGAGACATCATCAGGAACCGATGAAAACACATCGTAAGGCGAGCAACGCATCAATGAGCTGGAAACCTATGGTAGCGCACACAATGTTGATTCTCAGGTAGCGACAACCTATTGCAAAAGCGTGAGTGTTTCAAAGTCCTTCTGCTGATTTGAAGTTAAAGTAGGACGTTTGGTCACAATATGGATGGCTTCTTTGATCTTCAAAGGTTTGTCGGAATTCGCACGATCGATAATGCGAAAATCATCACAGCCAGCGTCATGTCCCACTTGAAGCATGTGATCCAAGATGGCCGAATCCGCTGTGGCTCGAACACGTTTCCCCGTTCGGAAAGAAGTGCTTGTGTGCTCGCCAATTCTCACGCGCAAGTGTCGGATCGTCTTCCCAACATACGTTGCATTACAGCAACGACACGTGAACGAATAGACGACGTGGGAGGCGAGTAAACGGGGCAGGCGATCTTTGATGTTGAAACGATCACCAATTCTTTCGCACGTGGTGAAAATGAAGCAGAAATCGATTTGTGAATATGCTTGATCGAGAAGTCGGTACAAACGTCGGAGGATGACGAGACTGTGGTGGCCAATGAAGGGGATCTTGATAAAGCGTGTTTCGCGTGGGCTCGAGTTTCGATTCTTGGCTGCTGGAACCTGATACTGACTGGACAGGAAGCGTCGTAAAACGTTGTCCATGAGCCAGCGCGGATATCCTTTTTTGGCCATGATATCCTTGATCTTGTTAAACTCGTTATGCAGGAGGTTATAGTCGGAGCATAGCTGATAAGCACGGTAGAAAAGAATCTGCTACAGACCTCTCTTGTATCTGATTTGCATGCAACTTTCAAAATGGGTGTACAGGCCCGTGAAAGTTGATTTTCGAAAAGTTGAGGTGCTAAAGCCCTGGTCTGATCGCAATATCGAGGCCCCCAAAAATGAAATGGAGGCATCAGATTCCAGCTCCGCAGTGAAGCGCATGTTCTTGTGCTGTTTGTTCAAATAGGCTATCTAAACAGGCGGATGACACAACTACTCCCTTTGATGCTGCAGCCAACAAGTCTGCTGCCTATCTAAACAAACAGCACAAGAACATGCGCTTCACTGTGGAGCTGGAATCTGATGCCTCTATTCCGTTTATTATCTATTATCTATCATTTTTTATAATTATCTATCTATTTATTATTATTATTATCGATCGATCGATGAATTATCGATCAATGAATCCGTGGGTATGAACTGCTCAATTATGCTCGCCGTCGACTGCTGTGCTTGCTCAGAATCATCTCAATTCGAATGAGTGCACAGCATTCTCAAGAGCAAGAATTAATGGTATTGTGGTGCATCCTATTGTTTATTCCCGAAAGCGAAACTTGCAGTTATGTCGTGAGTATTCGTGGTGTAATTGAGCATAAATATTTTTGGAAGAGGTAGCTTCTTTAACAAAACGAGTTCACTTCAACACTCTTTCACGAAATGCGCTTAGTGAACCAAGGATCTGAGCAAGCTTGAATTTCTTGCACCAGCACATGCTGAGGAGCATGAATGGCGAGCACATGATCTGGCATGTGTGTTCGGAACCAAAACAACATTCCATTGATAACATATTCTGACCTTTTGAGAATCAACGTAGAACACAGCAGGATGGGACCATGGCCGTTTTAATCTCCGCGAGAATAATTGTTGTACTGAATGAAGTCCGTATCGAAGAAACTACAGTAATAGATAATAAAAATCTTGCCCTTCTCTAATCGTAAGTATTGCGAGTATCAAAATTATCGAAAGGAAACCAGTTTTTCTTTTCTCGATCAACACTGACACGCTGGATGGAATATTTCCGGCTGAAATAGATAGACCTTGTTCTCGCCCCCATGCGGTGCACAAAACAAGAGAGCACCTTCACAACCCTGGCAGCAACAGCGGCCTAATCAGTAAAAGGGCGTTGTCAAGTGCGCAGAAGTGTAAAGTGTCAGCCTGTGTGAAGTGTCTAGCATACTGTATTTTGATTGTGCAAATAATCGAATAAAACAATTACCCTTCGTCGGAATCCAATGAGCATAGGCTTAAATGAAAGAGCGAGAAAAGTTGCACTGGCTTCTGTCATTGATGATCCGACAACACTTTCTAGTCGCTCAAGGTAATACGACCATGCTTATTTCCTAATTGACTTCACTCCTTCCTGATTAGGCCTTCCTGACAAAATTTCATATTCGCTACATGAAGAAGGAAATGTGGAGAATATTCGCTACAAATTTACTGATTCTCGGCTTAAAGTCTGGGGAACTCAATTAGTGAATACATTCACAGTATTTTTAGTAGCTGCAGAATTTTTGAAGTTTTAAGCGTAATAATAAATTTTTCCAGCGAATACATGTTTCAAGATGAGGGAAAAATGCTGTCGAACGGTGGCTCTTGGTCATCCCATGGAGAAAAGAAGCATATATTCGCGTTTGGTTCACCCAGGTGGCAGGGAATGTGTAAATTCAAAAACCAGAGTGACAATTTCTCACCTCCTCAGAGATACTGTACTGTGTCTTTACACTGCTGGCTCGGCTGCTGTGTGTTCTGCCTATGGCTTAGGCTGGGGAGATTGTGAATTGCAGGCCTCACGCAGTTGTGCGAATTATGTTCTGTGTTTGTGCGCTCGAGGTCACTTGATTCACTTGTGACACACGAATTCGATTTTTAGATTTCGAATATGCCAGTGGCCTATTTTGCGAAGCACGAGTCATTTGCGAACTTGAAGCTCAGTGAAACCTGACCGAGATTTAATTTGTATTCGGAGATATGCTTTTCGAATGCATCTTTAATAGACACCATATCATGAGAATCAAATTCGAGGAGGTTGTTTCAAATGAAAAGTAATAACCAGACAAATTTAGCTCGCGCCTGTTTGGGACTATGACCTGATCGATCAGGATCCCAAACCACGGAGCTCAATATCACTCTGAGCATAATTTCTAATTTTCACAACATCGAGACTCCATGTCGAACCAAACTGAAAAAAGAGGGCGCCTCGGCCACGTACTGCTGACAATCCCGCTGTGATAGAGGAATTCATGCGAGACTGACATCTCCTCGTTTCACTCTCTAGGTTTGCTTACAGTTGTTGCCAGCTTCTCGTATCGAGGAGCGAGCGCTGACAATCAGCATTTACTAACGTTACTTTTCTCCCATATCCAGAGCGGTGATGGTTTTTAGCGGAGAAATGCGGCGTATGGGAGAAAGGAGCGAGTTCAATGAGGTATGATAGAGTGGAACAACGGTTTTCTACTAGGCAGGGCTGGCTGGAGGAAAGAAGGGGCCATATGGGACTGTGTACATAAGGGATCCTTTCCAATTACTTCTACTGTACTAGTCGAGCTGCTCGTCCAATGCCGAGATATGTTCTCGGAGTTGGGGGCAGAAGCAGGTGCAAACGAGACTTCGTTCTTCCCGTGTTGGGCGCACCTTGCCAACACACACCGAACCTATCAGCTCGGTATAAAGAGCGCGCAGCTGGCGCTCTTCATATTTATATATAACTGATTTTGTGGTGGGCCTGGGCATTTATATAACTGATTCTGTGGTGCTAGTGAGGAGCAGGGGTTGTGTAGTAGTCAATTTGTGGTTGCAGTGTATGCATTAGCCGAAGTGTAAATGGCTGGGGACTGTGTCAGAGAATGCAGTTAACGAGTGTGTGAGAAGTGAGTGACCACACTCAAGGCGCAAGCGGGTATGGGTAGCGCATTCATCTACCTGCATTGCGTACAGTATGCAGAAGTTGCGCTGACGTCTCGCCCACTGCTCACTCACCTGGAGCAGTGTACAGAACACAAGCAGTATGCAGTGCTCTGTAATTTCCGCATGGTAATTCTCTCTGCTTACAATCCCTGTTTTGTCTGAGTTACAATGAGATCAGAATCGAGGAGAGGAAATAAGCAATGATTCATGATCATTGATGCCTCTGACTCACCTAGCGAGTTATGGCCACGATCGGGCAGTGGTCAGAAGTGAGCGCGCATGCACTTCAGGAGGCCTGCCTGCACTGTGCACAAGGTCGAGCAGTACCACCCGCGCAGTGCTAACTCACCGATTTGAGTGCAGCAGTTTGTACTCTGTTTTCTGAATATTGCCCAATGAAGGTCACTAATCATCAGGTGAGATGAGCAGTCATACACCCACCAGAAGCATCAGCTCCATGTACTTGGTGACTCTCTCTGACTATAAACACAGCACAGACGAAATGCGTGGGTTGGACATCTTATTTGGACAAAACAGGAAAGTACAATCACAAATACCATTGACCTGCGACTAGTCCCATTTGGCATATATATGCACTTATTGTATGACTGGCAGAGAAAACAGACGCATAAAAACTAGCAGGGTAGCAGGGAACACGGGCTCGTATTCTACGATCACTCCACTCAATCTAGCCCAGTCCAGCATACGCAAACAAGCTAAAATATCGGTCTGCGCGAAATAAATACAGAGAACAGAACACAGAGTACAGAGTACAGTGTAAGTCATTCAGAACCGTGCCAATTCTGTTCTCGAAAAAACTTATTTAGAATCATTCTGGGCTATGAAGAAATTCCCAGCTACAGGGTCACCTGAAATACAAGAAAACAATCTATAATACTAAAAGCCAAACGTCCGGACTCCTTCAACACAGCAAAACGTTCCGAGTGGATTATCTCGAAATTTTCAGCGGTAAGGCGCATTTTGGTCAACACGAAGTTTGTAGAGAATTTCGAGCTCTATAAGACAGTATCAATTTTTTGTTTAATTTCCAATCCGATCGTTAGATAATCGATAATCGATAAATGGAAAGTTATCGCTAGGGGGCGCGGTCGTTTGGGGGGCCTGCAGTGTACTGTAAAGTCATAGCGTTTTGAGTTCGAGTCTAATAAGGGTGAATGGCCTCTGTCTAGATAGGTGCCTCTTTGCGTTTCCGCTGCACTCTGCGTTCTATTTATGTAGGTATTATTTAGATATTATAGAAATTTTCGTAGAAAGAAGTCAAAGAAACATTGTTACAGTCATGTGGCCCCGTCGACGTCGTAGGTTTTCGTCACCTGATGCACATGATGTGGCCCAGGCTGAAAATTGGATGCGAGATCAAGAAGCGGCTATTCGTAATGGGGAATCGCCTTATGCAGACGAGGTACGTGAAGCTGAAAATTGGATGCGAGAACAAGAAGCGACTATTCGTAATCGAGCTGAAGAAGCTGTACGTGGTCGATGGAGACGTCAAAATCAAAGAAATGTATTGGCTGAAAGATTTCGTGCCGCCGTCAGTGGAACTGAATTCGCGCAAGAAGCCGTTCAAAATATTTTTAATGCCATGTCGGTAGTTTGCGAACACTGCGATGCCCTACATTTCGTTGAAGAACCCGCTCGGCTAATTCACAATTGTTGCCACATGGGCAAGGCTTTGGCTCCGCCGCTGTCCGAATATCCAGAAGCGCTCAAAGAATTGTTGACGGGCAACTCTCAAGAATCCAAAAACTTTCGTGAATTTATTCGCCAATACAACACCGCCCACGCCTTCGCCAGTTTTGGAGCGAGAATCGAAAGCCAGCCGCCAGGTCGAGGCCCGTATTGTTTCAAGATTAGCGGCGAAGTGTACCATTTGGCTACATCGGCGTTAGTCAGGGTAAGTTTTCTTTGATTGTGCGTTTTATTAAGGACTTAAAAAATTGTAGAAAGTATAGTGAATTTACCTGAGTTCTGTTTAAATAAATCAGCTAAACTACCACGGGCCATAAATGAGTTATGATGTACTGCATTTTCTATTTGCTGTGCGCATGCGCTTTTGCTTTTTCTTTATATTCATCAATGAGTTACCGAAGCTGATCAAAGGGTACAGTATCATGTCTCATTCCAATGTGTACTATGCTAAGCTTTGCACAATGCTTGGATTAGAATCACTGATATGCACGTTGGTGGTAGATGTACTGCATTTTCTATTTGCTGTGCGCATGCGCTTTTGCTTTTTCTTTATAAGCTGACATTTCGTCCTGTGCTTTCAGAATGACCCGGATCATAATGGTGCGCCTCCCTCTTATGGCCAAATATACATTTACGACTCGGATGCCGCCATTCGATATCGAATGCATGTTCGACAGAACCAAGATTGCCACGTAGGAATAATGCGCATGGTCGATCTAGAAATGCGACGTGTCAATCCGTACATCGAACAATATAGAAATTTGCATGCTGCTGCTGAAGATAGTCGAGCTGCGGCCCGTCAAGAAGGCGCCGATCCCGTACAGTACGAATTACGACTGATTCGCAATCCACGCAACGCCGATCTGCGCAGATACAACGCCCCCATCACGAACAAAGAATGCATGTTTCTGGTCGATAGTCGCGACGGACAAATTACTGATCTCGATTTGGCTGTTCATCCGATTGGTGAGCGTGGATGCGTTCGAATCAGTTCTACCAGTCGCCACATGGATCCAATGGTTTTCCCATTATTGTTTCCACATGGTGATTCTGGTTGGTGTGTCAATGCTCCAAACGCCGTTGCAGGTAAGCTGTTTGTGCAAACTTTGTGGTGTAGAATCGACTCTGGTTCGATCTGTTACTTGTGCGTTTATTTTGCAGCTGTAAAACGACCAACGCCTCTGCAATTCTATTCAAGTCGAATCAGTGTTCGTGGCTCATTCAGTCTGACCGATGGAGTCCGAGTCAATTTTAATCCAATTCATCATGCGGGCAAATTATTTCAACAGTATCTGGTCCATGCGTACTGTCGCGTCGAAGGTGAACGGCTGTCGTATTTGAGGAAAAATCAGAAGCAGGTGCGCGCAGAAAGCTATCAAGGGCTCATTGATTATTTGGCCAATGCCGCAGACCATCGAAATTTGCGACCAGGGGATTTGGTGATTCTGCCAGCGACGTTCACTGGCGGCCCACGGTATATGCAGCTCAAGTATTTGGACGCGATGACAATTGTTAGACGATTCGGCCGGCCCGTTTATTTCGTTACATTTACGTGCAATCCGAAGTGGCCCGAAATAGTGGACATACTGGAAGAGTATCAGGTTAACTGTGAAATTTTCAGCTATCACATTTTACAGAAGCTTCTTAATTCTAATCTTTGTTCTAGGATTCGTCTGATCGTCCAGACATGGCCGCTCGGGTTTTCATGCTGAAGGTGCATTACTTCATGCACCTTATGACGAAGGAGCACATTTTGGGCAAAGTCATCGCACATGTCTACGTCATCGAGTTCCAAAAACGAGGCAAATGCCAGTTTCTATGTTTTCTAGCTTAATTTTTTCTTACAGTCGCTCCCTTTTTTCCTAGGCTTACCACACGTGCATTCATTGTTTTGGATGGACTTTGAAGACCACTAGGTCAATGGCGATGATGTCGATCGTGTCATTTGCGCTGAACTACCCGATCGAGGAGCAGATGCCGATTTGTACGAAATCATCAAACGGAACAATATTCACGGTCCTTGCGGCATACATTCTGTGAGTTGCGAGCCAATATGCCGAGATCACAATCCCATGTGCCCATGCATGGAAAATGACGTATGCAAAAAACGATTTCCCAAGCCGTTTCAGGTAAAATCCTTTTTCTTATGATAATTTCTGTTTTCATTTCCTCCTTTTAAAGTAGGCCTGAAAAAATGGGTTTTTTAAAGGAAACCACAGACATCACTGGCGACAGCTATCCCAAATATCGGCGACGAGACAATCGGCATGAAGATCATCGGCTAGCCAATGGTGGTCGCGTGCACAATGGTATGGTCGTTCCGTACAATCCATACCTTAGCAAAACGTTTAACGCCCATATTAACATGGAAATGTGCCACACGATCACGGCTGTCAAGTATTTATGCAAATATTTTATGAAAGGTCACGATCGAGCCAGAGCTGGATTAGTGGAAAACGAAGGAGGGCAGTTGGGGTTGGATGAAATCAAGCAATTCGTCGACACGCGTTGCATCACCCCACCCGAAGCGACTTGGCGTTTGATGGAAAATCCGCTGCACGACAACTCCCATACGATCGTTCAATTGCCTGTGCACTTAGAAAATGGACAAACCATATTTTTCCAAGACGGCGCAGAAGATGAAGCTGAACGTCGAGCAGCGACCAAGAATACGAAGCTGACGGCTCGGTTCCAATTGAATCGAGAATTCCCCGACGCCAGACAACACCTTTACGCGGATATTCCGTCTCGATATGTTTGTGTCGATGGAAGTGCAACATGGAGAAAACGCCGGAATAGTTTGGTCGATGGCGTTGATGAAACGTTTTGGCTCGAGTCGCTACTGTCTCGCCTAAGCAAGTGGAACAATATCATCTACGACTGCTGCTGCTTAACGTTCCTGGTGCGACGTCTTTCGAGAATTTGCGCACAGTAGACGGTCTTGTTTATGATACCTACAAACAAGCAGCATTCGCTCGAGG